>CAUYSK010051173.1:0-27180 GCA_963575035.1 Avahi laniger | reverse complement strand
ACATTGGCCTAGGCAAAGAATTGATAAAGAAGACCCCAAAGACAATCACAGCAACAACCAAAATAAATAAATGGGACACAATCAAATTAAAAAGCTTCTGCACAGCCAAAGAAACTGTCACAAGAGTAAACAGACAACCTAGAGAATGGGAGAAAATTTTTGCATGCTACAAATCCGATAAAGGGCTGATAACTAGAATCTACTTAGAACTCAGGAAAATCAACAAGAAAAAATCAAACAACCCTTTCAAAAAGTGGGAAAAGGACATGAACAGAAACTTTTCAAAAGAAGACAAAATAATGGCCAAAAAACATATGAAAAAATGCTCAACATCTCTAATCATCAGGGAAATGCAAATCAAAACCACAGTGAGATATCACTTATCTCCAGTGAGACTGGCCTTTATCAAAAAGTCCCAAAACAATAGATGTTGGTGTGGATGCGGAGAGATAGGAACACTCATACACTGCTGGTGGGACTGCAAACTAGTGCAACCTCTGTGGAAAGCAGTTTGGAAATACCTTAACGAGATACAAGTACAATTACCATTTGATCCAGCAATCCCATTACTGGGCATCTACCCAAAAGAACAAAAGACACTCTATGAAGAAGACACCTGCACTCGAATGTTTATAGCAGCACAATTCACAATTGCAAAGATGTGGAAACAACCCAAGTGTCCATCAATACACGAGTGGATTAATAAAATGTGGTATGTGTGTACCATGGAGTACTATTCAGCTTTAAGAAACAATGGTGATATAGCACTTCTTGTATTCTCCTGGATAGAGCAGGAACACATTCTACTAAGTGAAGTATGCCAAGAATGGAAAAACTAGCACCACATGTACTCATCATCAAATTGGTATTAACTGATCAATACATAAGTGCACATGTAAGAATGACATCTATTGGATATTGGGCGGAGGGGGAGGAGGGGACGGGTATATGCATACACAAAGAGTGCAATGCGCACCACCCAAAGGATGGACATATTTGAAACTCGGACTTAGGGGAGGAGGGGGGGCTAGGGCAACATACGTAACCTAAACATCTGTACCCCCATAATATGCTGAAATTAAAAAAAAAAGTGCGATGTGCACCATCCAGGGGATGGACACGCTTGAAGCTTGGACTTGGGGGGGGGGGGGGACAAGAGCAACGTACGTAATCTAAACATCTGTACTCCCATAATATGCTGAAATAAAAAAAAAATCCCAAGGTAGTATTTTACAGAAAAACTAATAAATAGTTATTAAGTATAATGACAGAAAAGAGATGGGGAAGTAGACCTAACAAAATGATTTAGTTCTTCTCATTGCTATATTTTTTTCTGTTTTGCATGCTCTCATGATAGACTTCATTATATTCTTATGGGTTGACTGGTGAGTCACACTGAGATTCCTAAAACTGTGTATAAATTTTGCAATAATCTTAACTTATTAGAGAACTTACATAGATCCTAACATATTACACTAACTTTACTCCCTTCTTTTGCATTTCTGTTTTTAAAATGTTTTTAGAATGTTGTCATGTCTCCTGCCACCTTAGCCATAATCCAAACTACTTTTTTAGAAACTTTAATCTTTCTTGTAGCTTGGTCATGCCTATCCTATAATCATTTCGGTTTCTCTTTCCTTCACTCCCTGTAATTTGTGTTCATCTTTTACTGATACCTAAACCTGGAAATAATAATCTTGATTCACTGATTTTGTTATGCTTCAGAAGAGACTGCCTCTGATGAGATTGGTTGTTGATATTTTAATGTTTTCTACCCTGGCTTGAACCTATTTAGCAATTTTAATTTTGTAACACCTAAAAATCTCATAGTTAATATGACTCCACTCATTCATTCAATAAAGATTAAGAGCTTATAATATACCAGGTCTATCATTATCTCATTAAGAATTTATACCAGGTAATCTGCTAGATCCTAGGAATCCAAAGATGATTTAGGCAAGATTCCCACACTCAGGTAACTTCTATTAATTGTACAGTGCACTGTTGTGAGCATTTTACTTGTATTAGCTCATTTAATCACCCAGAACGCAACATGCCCAAGTATTTCCCCAGAGATTTTGATTCAGTAGGTGGAACCATGGCATCTAGAGTTCTTAGAAGTTCCACAAGTGGTTCTGATGGTCCTCCCTGATTAGGCTAGATAAAATCAAGCTCAGGAGTCAGCCTCACCCTCAGAAAAGAAAAACGTGGCCCTGATGATCCAGCTTTACTACCCAACCACCTGAGCTTGAAGACCCACGACTCTCTGTTTGCTAGATCCCTATTCAGGGGTTTCCTAGAATTCTCGTGGAATTCTTTAGCCCATATTCAGAATACTAATTCATATAAATTAAGATTTTATAGAGTTTTCCTGTCCTTAGGAAGTTGATCTAGACAAGTGGCTTTTAAGTCCTGTTTTGCTTTTTTACAGTACTTTGTATGTTAGCCATAGTAAATTGATTTCCTTTCTTTGAGCTATTGTGGCAGAACAGGAGGAAACAGTGATTAGCCTCCATCCTCCTACTGCTAATACTTTACTATTCTTTCCAGAAGCATCTCCAAAAAAGTGCTTTTTCTAATGACATTTTTAGATGCACTTTATATATTCTGATTTTTTTCTTTAATGTAGCCCAACACTCTGAGGTATATATCAAAAGCAGCATGAAATAGAGTTTTGAGTGCTGTGAAGCACTGATATAATAAATACCCTTGGTTCAGAGGATGATTCATGCTGAATTTTAAGTGTTTGTTGTCATGTTGACACAAAAGAAAAAACTGGCCCAAACACTGTTATAAAATTTTACTCTAATTTTATCTTATGCATGCTTTGATTTATTTTAAGGCCACATTCCTTTCATTATATTTGTTTCACTTAAGTACCTTTATCGTCACATACCTGTAGTACCTATTTTTTGCCTTTATAAGATGGCCAAATATTACTGTGTTGTTTATTTTATAATGACATATTTTATTTGATCATGATATGATAGATGCATTGAATTACCCTAAATGCATGCTTGAAATTCTTATAAATCCATGGTACAGTTGTTAAACATACTCAGCGTTTTTAAGTAAGCAAAAAAAGATCTTTCACATTCATGTAAGAATTCGTTTGTAAGCCAAAAATGACAGATGTAGTGTTACAGCTGAGAAGTGAACTGGTTGAAGAAATCATCTAAATGGCAGAAACGTTTGGACAAATATCCAAATGACTTTCAAGTTCCTTTTTAATGTCCTGTGGTAACCACTGTTGCAACATTATTGGTGGTTTTATAAGCTTTCCCTACTTGTTTACTTGTCAATTTGGAAAATTTCACAATTGAAAGGGAAAGACCAGTGTTGCTAGAACTCTGTTTCTCTGTAATTTTATAGGTATATTTTTAAACTACTATAATTGTTCCCCTAATTTTAATTGAAAATAATTTTGATTCGGTATCTAGGTATGTATTTTAAGAATTTTAATACAAAGAAATTCAAAAAGTAAAACAGTTGATAGAACAATAGGTAGCAGTAATGCACAAAAGTAAAATCTCTTAACGTTTTCTATTTTAACATCAACATGAAAGGAAAGCAATGTATTCTCTAATATATAGCAATTGTTCTTAACATGTTGTCTACCTTCAAAACTTTCACATGTGCAGCATACCATTAGCAACTTCTCTCATTACATAGAGTGATTCTCAATTGAGAATAAACATGTCCCACGAGGAAGTCATATTATAATATACCAAACTGGTATGTAATCTGAATAACAGGAGATTCTGATCTGCTCTCGTGGCCAACTGATATATATATAAGCAGTATAATTGAATAAAATGACCATCGTATTTAAATATTAAAGATAAATTGATATGAAAAGTTATTTTTACATAAATATCTGTAGATTTGCGCAAATCTGCCTTTCAAAATTCTGTTGTAAGTTGTAATAATTTCTATAACTATATAATTTCTGTGAATGTGTATATAATTTGATATATTTTAAATTACATAAAACTATATCAAATTATACATTTTTTATTTTTCGTCATTGTTATTTTTATTTGTTTTAGAGACAGAGTCTTACTCTGTTGCCCAGGCTGGAGTGCAATGGTGTGATCATAGCTCACTGTAACCTCCAACTTCTGGGCTCAAGTGATCCTCTGCCTCAGCCTTCCAGTTCTGTAGCTCGGACTACAGACATGCACCACCATGCCTGACTAATTTTTTTTCATTTTTTGTAGAGATGGAGTCTGGCTATGTTGCCTAAGCTGGTCTTAAGCAATCTTCCTACCTTGGCCTCCCAAAATGTTGGAAGTGCAGGGGTGAGGCTCTCTGTGCTTGGCCCATTTTTTGTTTTTTTAAAATAAAAGATTAGAAATTATAGACTTAGTATAAAAACCAGGGGTGCTTATTTTTGGATTCTTAGGTCTTTAAAATGTTCTTAGGATCTTAAAAAAACCTAACCAACCAAAGATATACTGGACAATGGTGATGTAGTGATAAATATTTTATCTCTTACTTAGCTAATACCACTTTGTTCTGAGAAATAAAAGCTATATCTCAGCCAAAATTATTTAAATGGAAAGTGTAACATTTAATTTTTCATTAATTTTTCATCTCTCATATCAAACAATTTTGAGCTGCCTTAGTTACTTTTAAGTCAAACGATGTAATGTAAAAACAACTAATCTCCTCACACTCCCTTCTCCTAGTTATCTGTACTTATAAGGGATATCATTCCCTCAGGATGTACACTTCTTTTCTTTTTGTATAACTCTAAATGTCCTTTTGTGATTTTAAATATATTTGTGATTCTTGTCTAAATATATATGTAAATAATGAGTCAAATTTCTGTTCTTAAAAGAAACACATTAGACTATATGGACACAAATGAGAGTATCCTCCACTGAAGCCGACACATTAGGGTCCCCCATGCTTTTTCCAACAGTGCTGGTATTGCTCAGTTCAGTTACTTTACAGCAAAGTCCTTGAAATAACCTTTCATTGTAACAATATTCTTCCTTCAGTGATTTATTTTGTTTTTGGAAATTCAGACATTATTCAGAAAAAAGCCCATTGCATTGGGTGAGTGAGTAAACTGGATACTACTATTTGGTTTGAAAAATGAGTTGAGAAATTGGGGAGAAGCTAACCATGTAACAATAGAGGCATTATTGAGAATGGAAAATTATGAAGCCAATGAAAATAAAATTTTTGAAGTAGGTTTAATAACATAGGAAGATTTTTAAGTTATGTCGGAGGAAGAGGGGTAGCAAATTGTATATGAAGGCATAATTCATATATATAATGTGCCTGGCAAACATTTTATAGATAATAATAAATATTGGTGAAAATATGGAGAAACAATATTTCATACACCTCCAGTAGTATTTTAAATTGATGTAGCCATTTAGGCGGAAAATTAAACAGTTAGAAATTTTAAATCTCTTGACCAAACAATTCCACTTCATGGTGTCATTCTTGGGGAAACATTCATTTGTGCATGGGAGACAATTATAAGGATGATCCTTGAATTTAGAATTAATTAAATGAATTGTAATTAATTAAATGATTATGTCCACATTGTGGTCTACTACATACCAAATAAAAAGAATGAAGTACAGTCATGGAAGGATTGGATGCCAAGACATATTTTTAAATGAAAAAAGGAAGTTACAGAGAAAACAATATGTATGATACGATGACATTTGTTTAAAAAAGAGAAAGGAGATTGATATATCATTCCATGTGCGATACACATGCATATTAAAAAGAAAACTTTTAGAAAGATATACAGAAAACTGGTAACTGTGATTATTTCTAAAAGGAGAAATGGAGTTGAGAGAGTAATGATAAAGAGGTCTGCAGTCTTTATTTGTAATGTTTGAAGTTTTTACCCTAAGAATGGATTTGATAAATTACTTACAGAAGTGAAAATAAATTTGAAAATATTTACTTGTGTAGAGAAGAAGAGAAGGAAATATATGAAAACATAAACAGCAGATATCCTTATGAGCAAGACTGAATTCTCAGTTGATTAGAGAGGTCAGCTTCTGCCCTTGTCGCTGCAATTTCCTGCAGCTGAATCCACCACAGTCTCCCTGTCTGGAGATTCAGGCCCATCTCTGTTTCAAAGCACTCCTTCCAAGTATAAAAAGTTTACCAGCAGCCCCACTTGCTTGTGGAAATTTAGAATTAAATTATCCTGCTCACGCAAAGGATTTAGTGGTCTAGCCTAGACTACCTGTTCCCATGTATTCTTCTAAGGTACAGTATTATTTCTGTATTGACCTATCTCTCTGAATTTCAATAAAGTATTGAAAGTATTTTTCAGTACTTTTGTCTAGTTAATCTGCCTAATCCTTGACTACTAAAAATCCTTCCCTGAACCTTTACCAGTACTGGAAATCTGTAACTTTGCATAGCTTCTTTTGCCAGTCTACCTTGGGACAGGGTCTTACTGCTGTATTCTTTTTCTACACACAGTTGTCCTGCCGCATACAGAGAAATGCTTTGCCTCACTTACTGTGTTGTCTTCCTTCTAAACTGGACCAGTTTTAAAATTTTTAATGGAAATGCTACATCCTGGTCCTGGTGATTATATGCGCCTCACCACTGAATACAATACTTTGGGGATATTTTGCCTTAGAATGCCTGCCTATCAAATGAGATAACAGGGTTCAGAATAAATGTCTAGTTTTATTAATATTATAGTGGAAGCCACGAACATTTTGTGGACAAAATTGAAATCACTTGTTTCTCATTGGAATGAAAAACTGAGATTAAATAAAGGGTTAATAATGGGTTAAATATGGGTCTTTCACCTTGTTGCTAATACTCAGTGATGACATTGCTGATAGAGTTGGGAATAAACCATAGAAATGGTTGGCTTAATACATCAAAGTGTAACATGTAAAACTTTGCCCGTATTCTATATATTAAAGATTGCTGATATAAGTATTGTTATGAAAACCTGTTATTTGATGTTTTATCCAGTGCTTTTGTTACCAAATAAGTTTTTCCATTTCTGAGACTCTAATGTCATGTTAATGTCTCTCCTGTGGTTATTTCTGAATGTTACAGAACATGCCATGCTGCTTGGAATAATTCATCCTATCCTGAGAGCATTTCTTACAGGTCAACTTCTTTGTAACTCTCTGTGTTAATAGCTAATGTTTACTTTTCAACATTTTTTCTCCTGTACTTCCAGCCCCAAAATTTCTGTTTCAGTGAGTATTTCTTCAGAGCGAGCAGTTCATTCTATTCCTTTTATTATTTCTAAAGTAGTGTATGATATATGAGTAGGTCTTATGAAAACTGAAGACCCAATTACAAATGTAGCATAAAGACACATGTAGTCAAATTTGGGGGCTGGAGATGAGATGGTTATGAGGATAGTTGGAGATTCTGATTAACTTTACGGGAAATTTGACCTCTTAAGATTTCTATGCTGAATTGAATACCAAACATAAAGTTGTTAATATGTGAATAATATTGACTTAGTTCAAATAAGATGTTCAAATAGAGAGGATGAGAGAAATCTGAGTCATCCAAGTAAAATGTGACAGGTTATGTTAGCAAAACAAGTTAAGTGGGAGTTACCTGAAACTATCAGGCTGTGTTCTTGGCATCATCAGTTCCTCACTGCAGGAGCTACTTTTGTAGCTGTAATGTTTGTTAAATATTTTCATGGTTCAATCTAACAAATTAAAATAATTAAACTAATTATAAAGGTATAATGATTTGAGGCAGATTCTTTCACTTAT
Source organism: Avahi laniger (assembly GCA_963575035.1). Taxonomy (NCBI): domain Eukaryota; kingdom Metazoa; phylum Chordata; class Mammalia; order Primates; family Indriidae; genus Avahi; species Avahi laniger. The sequence continues at coordinate 19,435 of CAUYSK010051173.1, read as the reverse complement.
GAACACAACATGGGACTAGATTAAGTCCTTTCGAATTATCATTTGGTTTTATAGAAGCTTCAGTTTATTCAACTTCATATACTAAGTTTCTAAATTTCAGGAAATAATTATTGTTGTCTCCTAGATTACAATTTACTTTTGCTAAATTATATGTATTCTAAGTGTCTCAATATTGTCTACTGTTTAGTTTTTCAATGTTGGGAAAGCAGTACTAAAATTTAGTAACTTCTGGTGCTAAAAACAAAGTCTTTAATTACTTATTTGGAGTTGGCATTGCTGTCAGAAGCACCCACATTGTTCTAAATCAACAAAGGCAAATTTTGCAGTTTGATGTTTTCAAAAAAAGTTATCTTAAAGATCAGTAGTACAGTCTAAATGACTTACCCAGAATTTATTTCAGTAATGTGATCTATGTGTGCCCATCGTTTAGCGTACTAAGAAGGTACTGATTTCACACGTTTTATACATTTATATTTATAAAACAACTTGCCCCAGTGAGTATAGGGATATTTTCATGTCAGTAAAATGTTGAATTAATATATTTTTTGAGTAAAAGAATTTTTTTTTTTACCACTTCATACACACCGGCATGGCTGTAGTCAAAAAGGGAGACAATGAAAGTGTTGAAAAGAATATGGAGAAATTGATGCCCTCATTATTGCTGTTGGGAATGTAAAATGGTGCAACCACATTGAAAAACAGTTTGGCAGTTGCTCAACAAATTAAAAATAGAGCGACCATGTGACAGAGCAATTCTATTCCTAGGTATATAATCAAGAGAAATGAAAGCATGTTTACATAAAAACTTGTACACAAATGTTCAGAGCAGCATTATCCATAATAGCTAAAAATTGGAAGCACCCCAAATGTCCATCAACTGATGAATGGTAAAACAAAATGTGATATATCTATACAATGGGATGTTATTCAGCCATAAAGAACGAGATATTGACTCATGCTACAACATGAATGAACCTTGAAGACATCAAAAGGCCACACGTTATATGATTCCTTTTCTATGAAATGTTCAGCATAAGCAAATCCAGAGACAGAAGGTAAATTAGTGATTGCCAGCCTGGAGGGAGAGGAAGGGGAGTGACTGCTAATGGACATGGGAAATTTTTAGGGCGATAAAAATGTTTTTCATTAGGTGGTGGTGAGTCATAACTTTGTAAATATACTAAAAACTACTGAATTGTATACTTTAGAAGGTCAACTTTATGGTATATGAATTACATCTCAAAAATTTTATCAATGCTTGCTTTTCCATATAACAAGGAATTTATTTAAATAAAATTATTTAAAAAGTTATGCTAAATGCCAAGACTTCCCAAAAAAGTTAAACATAAAAGCTGACATTTACCTTAAAGCCTTACTATATATAAAGTGATATGTAATATGTATTGTATGGAACTTCCACCCATCTGAATGTGCGATACTTTTACCAAAGATAAAAGTGCCAAGAGTGGAGTAGCCCATAGCAGATATCTAATGCCTATTCTTCTCTGACTATACTTTAAATCTTATTGTCACTTTCAGGAGTGAAATGACCTTTAAAAAACATTTTAATGTTTACCTTACCTGAGAAATGTCAGTTAAGATTATCATGTAATAGTGGAAGGACCATTGTTTGGAGTCAAATATAAAATTGGATTTGAGACCCAAACTGAAATTTACTAGCAGCTTGTACCTGTTAAAAAAATTATTTGATGTCTCTGAGCCTCAGATTCCTCATCTGCAAAATACCTAATAGGTTTGTTGTAAGGATTAAACGAGATACCATGGATAAAGCAGACTGTGCTCCCTGCTTCCCTGCCCTGTCCATACTCTTTCTTCTCCTTAGAACACCTCCCACCCTATCCCTTCTCTTGCCTCTCTCTCTCTCTCTCTCTCTCTCTATATCTCTCTCTCCCCCCCCCTCTCTCTCTCTATATATATCTCTATCTCCCCCCCCCTCTCTGTCTCACACACACCCCTACATGCCTACACAAAACAAGTTAGGTCTCCTTCCTGTATGTGGCCATTGAATCTAGGGATTACTCTATGGAAGCACTTTACCATACTCTATTAAATATTCATGTTTATTTACCTGTCTTCCTCAAGAAAATGTAAGTTCTTTAAGGGGAAAGAAGAAACATTTTATTTACCATTGTATACCCATTATCTAGCATAGTGATTAGCTCAATAAATATTTGGATAAATGAATTCAAATAACATATCTAACATTATACTGGATTCATAATAGCTCCCTGAAAAGCTATAATGTATCTGTGTTTTACTTTCTGTTAGAACATAATCAGCCTGAAGGATTTTCAAGTTTATAATATATAATGATTTATATGTTAAGTGGAAATGTTTTTATTACTAGTTATGCCTATAGACTGAAGAGAATGTTCCTTATCCCTATGTTATAATAGGCTTCTAATAGTTCTGTATTTACCTTTGCAATTTGATATTATGTTTTCTTGTAATATTTAAATATAGTTATTTACTAACTTAAAAATTTATTTTACAAGTGTTTTAAGAATTACAGTTTAATGGACATATTTGACGCCATTCTTTTCCATCTGACATTAGTTAGAATGAAATAGCAAGTTTAGAAACAATACCGTGGACTTAAGAAGTCCTGTGAAAATTATAAAAATCAAATTATTTTAAGCAATATAGTTGAAACTTGCTCTTACCATTTTTTATTTTAAATGTCTTAAAAAATAATAATAGGCAATAATTATTTTTGGATGGAAGGAATGAAAATAAGGGTGGAATAGAGTAAGTTAATTGGTTTGTTATCTTCTCTGGGCTCACATACTTCTATACATATGCCTATCTAAATTATTTATAAAAGCTTTTCTGAATAAATATAAATTATTAAGTATAAATATGATAGTGTAGAAAAAGTAGAATTAAAGTTTATGTTTATATAAGTCATCGAGACTGCTTTCTTTGGAGTCTTACAACCATTTTGCTTCTTTCAGATACAGAGAACTACAACTTAGTACAGAAAGCAAAGTAACAGAATTTCTCCATCAAAGTAAATTAAAATCCTTTGAAAGTGAGCGTGTTCAGCTTCTACAAGAGGAAACTGCAAGAAATCTCACACAGTGTCAATTGGAATGTGAAAAGTATCAAAAAAAGTTGGAGGTATGTGTACAAGCTTTTTTTCCCAACAGGAACATAGCAAGTAAGCTCCCTAAGTACAGTTTAAACCAAACTTTATTTCTCCTGTAGGACCTGGCACTGTCCTGCACACCCACACCAAAAAACAAGGAAATACGTATTTCAGAAAGATTTCATACTAAAAGGACAGGAGTTGTTAGAAAACAAAAAAATAGGAAAAGATCTCATTCACAATAGCAACCAAAAATATATAACTACTTGGAATATTTTTAATAAGAACAGCACAGAATCTGTATCAAGAAAACTATAAAACTTCACTGACATATGTAAGAAGAAACACCATCTTTCTGAAAGGGAAGATTCAGAATTAAATATTTTTCAATTTTCACTAAGTAATATTGTATGTTTGTTTCTAATCAAATGTTAGCATACTTTTTTTTAATTCAACAAAGTAATTCTATAGTACAACTGGAAGGAAAAACAGAATAATCAATTATTTTAAAAGATGATTTTAAAAAGATATAATGAGAAAAAATATATATCACATTTTAAAATATATTATGAGGCAAGAATAATTAAAACACACACAAAAACAGGCCACAAATAGTATTAAAATAAACAGCCACAAAACATATTTCATAAATTTAAGAATTTATCCATGGAAAAGGTCATATTTCAAATCAGTAAGGAAAATACATATTGGACAAGAAATGGTGCTATGGTAATCATTTGACTATTTAGAGAAAATAGTTGGATCTATACCTCACACCATATAGCAAAAAAAAAACTTGGATGAATTACTAAGCTGAATATACAGAGATCAAATAGAGATCAAATTTTATCTTGTGTTCATTTCAGGCATCAGTCTATTAAACTATTAATGAAATCAAGGAAAGAAATCATGTAGGAAGAATAAAACCTAAATGTTTAAAAAAATTCTGAATAATATTAAAGACAAAATGGAAGTAAAAAATAATATTTGTGTTATTTATGACAAAGGGCCTATGTTCTTAATTTTAAAAGATATTTTATCAAGAGGACATAGCTTCCCCTTCTAGGTAAGTGAAAAAAAAAAATAGATCATTTCCAAAAAAAGAAATGCAAATTGCTAATAAATAGATGACAATATATTCTCACTGATAATTAAAATATATAAATTTAAACATTTTTTCACCTTTATATAGGTCTGTGTGTTGTTTCAAAGTACTGGCAAGAGTACCCTTAAATGGGAAATCTCATGCAGCTAGAAAATGGAATAGCCCTTCTGGAGGACAATATGGTAATCTGTGTTAAAGGTCTTAAAATGATCCAGTAATTTTAGTTAAAGGAATTTTATCTAAGGAAATAATAAGAGATGCTTATAAAGGTTTATATTAGTGATATACATCACAATATTATTTATTACAGTAAAAATTAGAAATAACCTAAATGTCCAATTGTAGATAAACAGATTTCAATTAGTTTGTTATATAATAAATTGTGGGCCAGTACGGTGGCTCACGCCTGTAATCCCAGCACTTTGGGAAGATTGCTTGAGACTAAGAGTTCAAAACCAACCTGGGCAACATAGTGAGACCCTGTCTCTACAAAAAAATAAAAAATTAATTAGCCAGGCATGGTGGCACATGCCTGTAGTCCTAGTTACTCAGGAAGTTAAAACAGGAGGATCACTCGATCCCAGAAGTTCAAGATTACAGTGAGCTACAATTGTACCACTGTACTCTAGCCTGGAAAACAGAGTAAGACCCTATTTCTTTTTTTTTTTTTTTTTTTTGAAACAGAGTCTCACTCTGTTGCCTGGGCTAGAGTGCTGTGGCATCAGCCTAGCTCACAGCAACCTCAAACTCCTGGGCTCAAGGGATCCTCCTGCCTCACTCTCCCGAGTAGTTGGAACTACAGGCATGCACCACCATGCCCGGCTAATTTTTTCTATATATGTGTTTTTAGTTGTCTAGCTAATTTCTTTCTATTTTTTTGGTAGAGACGGGGTCTCGCTCTTGCTCAGGCTGGTCTCGAACTCCTGAGCTCAAACGATCCACCTGCCTCAGCCTTCCAGAGTGCTAGGATTACAGGCATGAAGACCCTATCTCTTAAAAAAAAATCTATTTTCTGTGTCCATGCATTATATGATTGTGTGCAGTTATGTTCTCAAATATGTTAGATTTCAGGAAAATACTCATTTAAAACATTGAATGAAAGATACGATTATGTCCTTAGCATGATCTTGACTATGGGCTATGAGTTCAGTCAAAATCATTAATGTACATAGAAAAAAATATTTAAAGGAAATATAGCCAAACATTAAAGTTTATTTCTGAATAATGTAATTATGGGTGATTTTTATTTTCTTCACTCTCCCCGCTAGACTAAGTTCCACAATGGCAAGGCCTGCACCTTTGTTTAAATGACCAGTAATATTCCCAGGTCTTAGCCAGAGCTTGGCACATAGTTAATTGAATTGATAGTATTTAATACTTTCTAACTGAGCATCTATTATGTGATAAGCTGAACCTGATTACACACACATGTTTTAACGAGATATTATTCCTGTCTTCGAGAAACTAACAGTTTTGAACAGAGCTTTGCATAGAGCTTTCTGTCATGATGGAAAGGTTCTATGTCTGCACTATCCAGTTCAGTAGCCACTCTCAACATGTGGCTATTTAGCAGTTGAAATGTAACTGGTGCACTGAGGAACTAAGTTTCTTATTTTAGTTAATCCTAATTAAGTTAAATCTAAATTTAATTATCCACATGTGACTAGTGGCTCTGGTATTGAACTGCATGCTCTAGTCTAGATAATTAACCAGATCACACACATCCTTACTGTGGGGCAGTGGTAAAATTTGAAAAATTTTCTCTTTAGTTTTAGCATAAAAAGAAAAATTGAAACTCTTTTCTGCCCAAATAGGATTTCTTATAGCAGTATTGGGTAGTAGTTAGGCCTATGGGCTTTAGGGTCATAGATTTGAATCCCAGGTAGTCATTGCTTTCTGGATAAATTACTCATTTTCTTTGAGCTTCAGTTACTTCATCCGCCAAATGGGAATAATAATAGCAACTACTTCGTAACATTGTTATAGAGTCTGTGACACATCTAAAGCATCCATTTATGCTTAGCAACTATTCACAGAAATTCTCAGAATATATTGCTTTGATGCTATAGAATTTTGTTTTAGGTACAGTTAGGAAATGCTAGGAAAGTGAAAACATCCCTTCCTAAAAGATAAATATTTGTTGGATAAAAAGATAAATAGTTTCTTTTTTCTTTTCAGATCCTGCAATAGTGTGCCAGCTAGTAAACTCAAGCATTTTACTCTTCCAATTTTCCTTTCTGTATATGAAAATTTGTTTTACAGTTATGAAAATACATAATTGTAAATCATTAAGCAAAACTAAGAGGAAAACAAACTGAAAGTTTGTGAATTAGAAGCCTTTCCCAATTTAAAATAAATCATATATTAAAGAATTTTTCCCAAATTATAATGTAAGGAAATTAGATCATAGGATAAATATCATAAAATACAACTATTTGTCTTTAATCTGGAAATATGTTTTGCATATTTCCAAATATATCTAAAATACCAAAATATTTTAGTGGTATTCAATTGACATTTTAAGATCATATAATAACATGAAAAATAACTTTTATTATATTAGTAATATTAGGTGAAAACAGCCCTTTATACAACTGTATGCACTAGATTTTAAAAGATACATGACGTGGGGAAAAAAGATTTTGAAGAAATACACTGTAAAATTAATGGTGGTTGTGATTGATTAGCACATTGGACGTGAGTGATTTTTATGTTTTATTTCTACCTTTTTTATTCTAGAAAAGTTAAATTACTTAAGGTCACACAACTATTAATAATAATTGACTGAACTGTGAACTCACATCTGACCAACCAGACTTCAAATCCTATACTTTTAATCATAACAATATTTAAATAGCAATAAAATATTTACAACAATAATCTCACAAAGATTACACTTCTGAAAAGTATTCTGATTAGTAAAACTAAGCTTCAGAAGATAAAGCATCTCACAAAATAGGCCTTAGTGAAAAACATAAAAATAGTATTAAATACATATGTATATTTAAGAAGATATCAGCAAAAATTGTAGATGGTATCTACTTCCTCAGCAAATTGATGCTCAGCATTTAAAACTTTTTCATATACCTTCTTCAGGAAACTTCTGCAGTCATAATCTGTTGCAGTTGATTCTATCTTATTGTCTTTATCTGGTTGCAGACTAAATCAATTTTATGACCTCCAAAAGACTGCAACTTACAGTTTGTTTGAAAACCACTTTCCCATAGACCTATCTACTGGGATGCAGGTGGCTAGTAATTATTTTGTTTTGTTTAAAGGTCTTAGATAGAGACACTCCTTTGTAAAAATGTTACTGCTCTAAAAACTCTGGTTGATAAAACTGAGACTTGGGGGAATGTCTTTATATTTTCTGCCTCTGTTAAACTGAGGCCTTGAGAGGACAGGGAATATTTATTTATCATTGTGTCACAAATGCCTAACAGTGCCTCTCTCATGGTGGATGCTTGACAAATAGCTAATGAATGATTGAATGAATGGTTTTATTAAGACTAATACACTACCATCGTTTGAATCTTTTTTTGGAATTCCAGAAAATGTTTCTAAGACAATTCTTTTTTTTTTTTTTAATTTCAGAATATTACAGGGGTACAAATGTTTTGGTTACAGGGATTGCATTTATACTGTTTGAGGCAAAGTTATAAGTGTGCCCATCACCCAGATAGTGTGCATTGTACCCATTAGGTATGAATTCACTCATCCTCTCCTCCCCACTCCCACCTACGTGATTTCCATTGAGTTTTACTTCCATCCGTGCACATTAGTGCTAATCGGTTAGTTCCAATTTAATAGTGAGTACATGTGGTGCTTAATTTTCCATTCTTGCATACTTTACTTAGGAGAATGGTCTCCAGTTCCATCCAGATTGTTGCAAAAGGTATTAATTCATTTTTTATGACTGAATAGTACTCCATGGTATACATATACCACATTTTATAAACCTACTAATGAACTGATGAGCACTTAGAAATTGATTCCACATCTTTGTGATTGTGAGTTGTGCTGCAGTGAACATTCTAGTGCAAGTGTCTCTTTGACAAAATGACTTTTTTTCCTTTGGGTAAATACCCAGTAGTGGGATTGCTGGGTCAAATGATAGGTCTACTTTTAGTTCTTTGAGGAATCACTACTATTTTCCATAAAAATTACACTAGTTTGCGGTCCCACCAACAGTGTGTAAATGTTCCTTTCTCTCCACATTCATGCCAGCATCTATTGTTTTAGGACTTTTTGATAAAAGCCATTCTCACTGAAATTAGGTGATATCTCATTGTGGTTTTGATTTGCATTTCTCTGATGATTAGTGATGTTGAGCATTTTTTCATGTTTATTGGCGGTTAGTCTGTTTTCTTTTGAAAAGCTTCTGTTCATGTCTTTTGCCCACTTTTTAATGGAGTTACTTGATTTTTTTTCTTGCTGATTTGCTTGAGTTTTTTATAAATTCTGGTTATTAGCTCTTTATCGGATATATAACATGTGAATATTTTCTCCCATTCTGTAGGTTGTCTATTTGCTCTGTTGATTGTTTCCTTGGCTGTCCAGGAGCCTTTTAATTTAATCAAGTCCCATTTATTTATCTTTACTGTTGCCCTTGGGGTCTTCTTCATAAATTGTTTGCCTAGGCCGATATCTAGAAGTATTTTTCCAATATTTTCTTCTAAAATTCTTATGGTTTTGTGTCTTAGATTTAAATCCATTATCCATCTCGAATTAATTTTTATGAGTGGTGAGTGAATCCTGTTTTAATCTTCTATATGTGGCTATCCAATTTTCTCAACACAATTTATTGAATAGGGATTCTTTTCCCCAGTGTTTGTTTTTGTCTACTTTGTCAAAGATCAGATGGCAATATGAGGATGATTTTATACCTGGGTTTTGTGTTCTGGTCTGTTGGTCTATTTTTTTATTTTTGTGCCAGTACATGGTGTTTTGGTTACTATAGCCTTGTAGTATAGCTTAAAGTCTTATAAAGTTATGCCTGTGGATTTATTTATTTACTTAAGATTGCTTTGGCTATTCAGGCTCTTTTCTGGTTCCAAATGAAGTGTAGAATTATTTTTTCTAAATCTGTGAAAAATCACGTTGGTGTTTTGTTGGAGAATGCATTTAATCTCTGAATCACTTTGGGTAGTATGGACATTTTAACAATATTGATTGTGCCGATCCATGAGCATGATCTGTTTTTCCATTTGTTTACATCATCTACAATTTCCTTCCTTAATGATTCATAGTTCTCTTTATAGAGATCTTTCACCTCCTTAGTTAAATATATTCCTAGGTATTTTATTTTCTTTGTAGCTATTGTGAAAGGTATTGAGTCTTTGATTTGATTCTCAGCTTGACTGTTATTGGTGTATAGGAATGCAACTGATTTGTATACATTGATTTTATAACCTGAGACTTTGCTGAATTTATTTATCAATTCCAGGAATCTCTTTGTGGAATCTTTGGGATTTTTTAGATATGAGAGCATATATCATCAACAAAGAGGATAGTTTGACCTCCTCTTTCCCCATTTGGATACCCTTAATTTCCTTTTCTTGCCTGATGGCTCTGGCTAGGACTTTTAGCACTATGTTGACTAGACGTGGTGACAGTGGGCATTCTTTTCCTGTTCCATTTCTGAGTGAAAATGCTTTCAACTTTTTCCCATTCAGTATGATGTCAGCTGTGGATTTGTCATATATGGCTTTTATAATTTTAAGGTATGTTCCATCTATGCCTATTTTGTTATGAGTTTTTATCATAAAAGGGTGCTGAATTTTATTGAATGCTTTTCCTGCATCTATTGAGATGACCATATGATCTTTGTTTTTGCTTCTGTTGATGTGGTGAATCACATTTATGGATTTACGTATGTTGAACCATCCTTACATCTCTGGGATGAAGCCCACCTGTTCATGGTGGATTATATTTTTGATGTGCTGCTGAATTCAGAATGCTAGAATTTTATTAAGGATTTTTGCATCTATCCTCATAAGGAATATTGGTCTATAGTTTTCTTTTTTTCTTGTGTCCTTTACTGGCTTTGGTATCAAGGTAACACTGGCTTTGTAGAATGCGTTGGGGAGGATTCCTTCCTTCTCAATGTTATGGAACAATTTCAGCAGTATGGGTACCAGTCCCCCTTTCTAGGTCTGATAAAATTCGGCAATGAAACCATCTGGTCCGGGACTTTTTTTTTATCGCTGCTTCAGTTTCGTTGCTTGTGATTGATCTGTTCAGGAATTCTATTTCTTCCTAACTGAGCCCTAAGAGTTTGTGTGTTTCCAGGAATTTGTCAATTTTCTCCACGTTTTCAAGTTTATGTGCATAGAGTTTTACAGTAGTCAAGAGTTGATATTTTGTATTTCTGTAGTATCGGTTGTAATATCTCTCTTTTCTTTTCCTTTCTACTTGGGTTTATTTTGGGTCCTTTCTTTTCTGTTTCTGGTTAATCTAGCGAAAGGTCTATCAATTTCAAAGAACCAACTTTTTGTTTCATTAATCTTCTGTATTATTTTTTTGTTTTTGATTTCATTTACTTCTGCTCTGAACTTAGTTATTTCTTGTCTTCTGCTGGGTTTGGGTTTGGTTTGTTCTTCCTTTTCTTGTTCCTTGAGACAATTCATTAGATTGTTGATTTGTGATCTTTCTATCTTTTTGATGTAGGCCCTTTTTTTTTTTTTTTTTTTTTTGAGACAGAATCACACTCTGTTGCCCGGGGTAGAGTGCCATGGCGTTAGCCTAGCTCACAGCAACCTCAAACTCCTGGGCTCAAGGAATCCTCCTACCTCAGCCTCCCGAGTAGCTAGGACTACAGGCATGCGCCACCATGCCCAGCTAATTTTTTCTATATATATATTTTTAGTTGTCCAGCTAATTTCTTTCTACTTTTAGTAGAGATGGGATCTCACTCTTGCTCAGGCTGGTCTTGAACTCCTGACCTTGAGCAATCCACCCGCTTTGGCCTCCCAGAGTGCGAGGATTACAGGCGTGAGCCACCGCACCCAACCCCACTCATTAATTGGCAAAGATTCCCAAAACACTGGCTTCATATGTTTGTCTCTTCTCTGTAGTTTTAATTTTTTTATTGATTGATTGATGCGGTTTCACCCTGTTACCCACGCTGGAGTTCAGTGATGCAATCATAGCTCCACCTTGGACTCCTTGGCTCAAGCAGTCCTCCTGCCTCAATCTCCCAAAATGCTGGGGTTACAGGTGTGAGCCACCACCCCCAGCCAAAATTTCTTCTTAAAATAATACTTTATAAAAATTCCATCTTCAACATTTTGATTCTTTATCTCTTTAGGTATTCATTTCTGCAGTTTTTCTTTGTGTGGTGTTTTTTTTGAACAAAGTCAGGTAGAAATGAAAAAGTATCAGCTCTGCTAGGGAAGTAGTCATTGAACATTACATTTACCGATCCTCTTTTTTGATGGTGGAATTAATAATTGCCATCAACCACCAGATTTTTTTTTTTTTTTTTTTTTTGAGACAGAGTCTCACTGTGTTGCCCGAGCTAGAGTGCTGTGGAGTCATCCTAGCTCACAGCAACCTCAAACTCCTGGGCTCAAGCAATCCTCCTGCCTCAGCCTCCCGAGTAGCTGGGACTACAGGCATGCGCCACCATGCCCGGCTAATTTTTTTTCTATATATTTTTAGTTGTCCAATTAATTTCTTTCTAATTTTAGTAGAGACGGGATCTCACTCTTGCTCAGACTGGTTTCGAACTTCTGAGCTCAAACAATCCGCCCGCCTCGGCCTCCCAGAGAGCTAGGATTACAGGCATGAGCCACTGCGCCCGGCCAGTGTATTTGAAATTTAAGAATAGGCATCTTAGTTCATTTGTGCTGCTATAAAAAAATACCTGAGATACAGTAATTTATAAATAATAGAAATTTATTTCTCACAGTTCTGGAGTCTGTAAAGTCCAAGATCAAGGTGCTGGCAGGCTCAGTGTCTGGTGAGGGCCCAGGCTCAGCTTGCAAGATGCCACCTTGAGCATTGTATCTTCACATGACAGAAGGGATGGAGAGGCAAAAAGATCTAGCTAGTTCCCTTCAGCCATGATATAAGGTCACTAATCCCATTCGTGAGGGCACTGCCTCTCTAATCATTTCCTGAAGTCCCCATCTCTTAATACTATCACATGCAGGTATAAGTTCCAATTTTTGGAGGGACATGTACATTCAAACCATAGCAACATCAGTTTTGTCTCAATCTAAGAATAGACATTATGTGTCCCCTTAATCCAAATTGTGATCAGCCTTTGTGTAGTATGTGAATTGTTGTCTGCAGGTGTGGGCTACCTCAGTAAGAGACAGGGTTTTGCAGGTGCTAGTATTATTATAGATGAGAAAGTCCTCTAGAGAGCCCTTATAGTTCCAGCAGATGGCTCTCTAGAAGTGGCTTTTATGTGCAAAGTGTTTTATAGAACCTTAGGGATAATCAGATAACACTACAAATAATGCCTGCTGAATATGCAGTAGGTAAAAAGAGTATCAGCACTCATTTAAAAATCATTTTGGTTTCTGGACTTTCAAGCCTATAAAACCTGTTTATGTAGTTGTAATACCTGTTTTTCTGTATAAATCTTTGCCAAGTTGAGGTCATTACTGATTGTGTTTATGATTCTAAGTGATATTTAATTTTATTGTACTGAATAAAATGTACAATTATTAACTAACCTATAGGTACATAGTGATAGTGATTATTTCTAAATATCTTTAGTAAACAACAAGCTTTTCTTTATGTGTGGAAGGAACCACTCCCCATCCAATTTTTTTTTAATAGCCCTATTTTCCTGTTTAAATCTATTATGTATAGTGGATGCTAGCACGTTTTTGTGTGAAAAAAATGTTTTTATGTACTATTTTAAAATAATGAGACCCATTACAATTAGGAATAACATATTTCTTAATTCAGTAATGAGCATATGTTCCTTTAAATACTGTTCCCAAAAACTGTGAAAAGGTTTAAAATTATACCATTAATAATAGTAATCCAAAGTATTTGTTACATAGCTCTAATTCTCAAAATTGTGCTTTTGTAACTTACAGAAATATGATAATAGCTGCCAGATTGTGTATTTTGACCTATTTAATTTACATAAGCGCTTCTATTTGATTTAGATTGTTGGTCATGCCAGATAAAACAATGATTACTGTCTTTGCCTGTATAGGACAAAAAACTTGTCTATATGAATTGTATAAGAATTAAATACACCTTCAGTTGACACAACAGGGAAAAAACATATTTCTTGCCCCTGAGGTGTGACAGATCCTTTTATAAATGTTAACCTCCCAGAAAGACTTTCTCCTCTGGTAGAATCTCTGACTGTTTCTGTCAGGAATTTTGACTCTTAACAAAGTTCATCTTGTGATTATTGAAGGCAATGGATTTACCAAAGAATACTGTTTTTATAAATTTATCTCAAAGTTATAAACAGAAAATAACCCAAATGCTATTTGCTGGTTGCAGGGGGTGTGAGAGTGGGAGAGGAGGGGTAGTGTTAATGTAGATGAATACATTTAATTTGAATTGGTAATGTCAATAAGAAATAATAAGAATTAATAGACATCTTTCTAGCCAGTCATTCTTTTTTTAGATGGTTATATACACATTTAATGAACTCGGCAATAATTAAGTACCTAATATGTTTGAAATTGTGATCTAAATTATATAAGACAGTTAAAATGTACATTACATACACACATATAATGTATAATATATGTCATACTGGATTTAACTGAGTAAGAAAAATAATGCAAATAACAGTTAGTGGAAAAATAGAGAACAGAAGTAGTTCATTTTGTTCCTATATTTTTCTCTAAAATTACCTAAAAGCCAAATGTATAGTCAGTTTATCCCTATTTGCAAAATTTTGTATAACTTATTGTCCAGATATTTGAATTTAATAAATGAAGCCCCCCGTATGAAGAGGCTGTTTTTTGTTCCTATTTTGAAGCTGCATAATCTATCTTGGCACTACAGTTTGCAGCATTTTAAATAACAATATGCTCTGAGAATAACTTATGTGTGAAGTTCATTTTGAGACTCTTCAGCGACAACTCTATTGAACCAAAATTGATGTCAACAAACCAAGCAAAGGTTACGAGTCTTTTAAATATGAAGAAAGGATAGTCGGCAACTGCAAGAGGAGACTCAGCACCGTTCTCCACTTTGCTAGCATAAATTTCCTTGGTTATAAAGTTCTCATTAGGATATCCCAGAGTGGGGCTCTCTTCAGCTGGGGATCCAGGTTTTCATGTTGGTCTGAGAGTCATAGAGCTGTTCTGGACATCCTGTCTTGTTAATTTATTACAGATAGTTGTAAACTAAAAAGCAGCTGTATCAGTGTGTGAGTGAAATTTACCATGTGAATATTAATTTCTATCTATCTCCTCACCTTGGACTCTAATAGGAGCCCATATAGCATATTTTTGAATAAATACAGCAGTCTTCATAGAATTGGCCAATCTCTGGAATCTGACTTTCCCTGAATATTACCCCTGTAGACTGTCTCATTATTTATAACGTAGCAATATGTCAAAGTTATAGAAGAAATTTCTAATATAAATTGTCAAAAAGATCACTGGCTAACACTGATACCTGAGTACATGAAATGTACATACACCCCAGATGAATCTTTCCTGGCCCTTCCACGGGCTATCACAGGGTTTGCTTGCAAAATCAAGGAGTCAAAGAGAAGATACATAAAACATGAACGTCATTCCTCAGAGTTTATGTACAGACTCAAACACCACACCTTCTATAACATCATGTCCTGATTATGTATATGCCAGTGATGCCCAAGGGCTGGGTCATAATACCAAAGGAAAGAGACCTGTAGAATCACAACTGCTCATAAGTGTGAGATAAATATCAACCAAGGCTGTCATATGTCATCTGTTTAATTAAAACACTCTCCAGTAATGCTGATTCACACACACAAAAAAAAACTTGAGACCAATGTGCTAGCTTGCTAACTTAAAGTTTATAATGATATCAAACAAAATATTATTAGAAGCTGTGTCATATCTCCAGAGGCCCCTGCAAATGCATTTTGGGAAGGAACTGCCAAAAAGCCCTAGGAATCGATGTCCAAATCCAGCTTCAGGAAAGTTATCAGATTACTAGAAAATTGTCTGAGAATGTGTAAGTATTAAAAGGGGAGATGTAAATCATCTTTAGATAAACTCAATGTACCTGAAAATATTCAAATATCATTTCCACTGAAGGAAAATAATCTAGGGCATGAATTTCCAGCATTTCCATGTATTCTGAATAACTAAGCTAACATTTATAATCACTCTTTATGTGCCAAATACTGTGCTTAGTGTGTTACTACATCTCATATAAACCTCTCAAAAGTCGTATCAGTAGTTCCTATTACCATTACTAAATTACAGATAGAAATCTGAAGATCAGAGGGCCAAATAACTGTTCAGAGTTACTCAGCTAGAAAGAGACAAGAGCCTAGAATCCTTGTTTGCATAACCCTAATGGCTAAAAATTCTTAAAAACTGAGGTAGATTTACTCCCCAAGTTTCAAAATCTCTATATTAAAGTATATTTGTGAACATTAAAACCAAGTGAAAAGTCTATGTTGAGATTCGAAATTCTATTGACTTAAGACACTTTGACATAGTTATCTCACACCTAGGGTCAATCATCTCTTCTACAATTTCTGGAGGAAGGTCTTAACAAATCTTAACCTTTACTAAGCTTATGAACGGATGAGGATTAATAATAACACTATAGCTTTTGCTCCAAGAAGGACATCCATAATTTTAATTTCTTCATTCCTTGTAATTTTCCGATGTTTAACACATTAACTGCCATGTGAGTTGTATTTAACTCATGCTAGATTTGAGCCTGGGACCTCGTGAAGCAAAACCTGGGCAAAACCCTGCAATTGGTTTTTGAAAATCTTACGTGTTGATGTTTCTATTGTTACAATTAATATTGACAAATTAATTCTAAAAATGTGGATTAAATGAATAGAGTTAATAAATTAATTTCATTTGTCATTAAATTAGAAAGGATTGTTTTCTTTTTGAAGTTTTTATTCTATTTCTGTAATAAAACACTCTGTGGCCCCAAGAAAAAGTATTTTTTTTCTCGTGTGGCAGTCCGTGTGCTAAGGGAGATTCTGCTTTACATAACTAAAGAGAGGGAAGAACTGGACAGTCTTGGATATCATCATAGACTATTGCATCGATAGAGAAAGGATTTATTCCACCAAAGAGAAATTATGATCTGAGTCAGTTATCCGCAATAATGCATTGCTAGGTGTTATCATTTATGACACTGCATCTGCATTCATAGCAGGTGAGTTTGAGGAATGTGTAAACAGAAATGTTATCTGATCCAGACATACAATAGGCATTTTCACTATATCATTTTTATTTTCTACTTAATACAGCTCCCAAACATGCAAGTTTGTGGAAGGAAATTCACCATTGCACTTATTGTTGGGCACATATTTCTACTTTAAAAGAATACAAGAAATTTCATGGGACTGGGTGTGGTATTTAAGACTTTTCACTCTAAAGCCTGTCTTCCAAGACTGCATCAATTATGACTGAAAGTTGTTCATCTCTGCAGGCAGTTTAGTAGCTTACATGAAATCACTGAGTGGTCTAAATTTAACCCCTGAGGGAACTGTCATGATTGACAGTTTGAACAAAGAAGACAAGAATGGAATGGACTTGTTAACTAGAAGTAAGTGAATTTCTCCTGTGGGCATGACAATGTTTACCTTCTGCAATTTAGCTTTAAGTGACCTGAAAGTTTTAAAATGAAGAAACATGTTTTATTCAGGGAAGGAACAAGGGGGATAGAGCAGAATTTTATTTCAGTGAATCCACACAAACAATCCTCTTAATATTTCTGCATCGCTGGCATCATGCAGTGCAAGAAATGAATATAATGATGCCTTTGCCTTGATTCTCCATATGTGTTCTATTGAACTTCTTTAATGTGAACTGTATCATACCATTTATTATTAGATGGCTCACAGAAGAAGGTGAATAAAATGATATGTTTTCTACTCTATTTTATATTATTTCAGGGAAACACTAGCTGGAGTCTGTGTACTGGTGGATCTTATAATTTCTTTGAAAAATAAAAGAACTGTTTCTGGGCATTCTTCAGATACTTTATCTGCCACTCTTTCTCTTAATATAAATCACAGAGTAAATCTTAGCAGTTTCTGGCTGTTCCCCTCAACATGACATGAAGAGTTATGGTGGTAAAGAAGCCTCTCAATGTAGAATCCTTGGGCATTGGAGTGCTTAGTGTCTTCCTTAAGTAACTTAGAACACTATTTGGAAGTACTCCAGATCCTAGAGAAAACAAGGAGAAGAAAATGAAACCCTTTCCTAACTACTATAAGTGAATGAATGAATGGTAGCTATTCAAGTGCTCTGTGCTTGTTGTTGCAGAACTGTTGTTAAGATAGTTGTAATGATTTGTAGACAGTCTTTTGTGATTTGAAATCTACTAAATAAAATATTCTTTTAGCAATATCAACAGACATTAAAAAAAGAAGGGTGATGTGAACAAAGAATGAAGGTGACACTGATTACTTCTTCCCCACTTTATTCTGACTGCCCAGTCCAAGCTCAGTAAGGGATATTTTCAAATAGGTTTTGATTTCCACAGGATGTTGTTGACCAGTCATAGGCCAAGGTAATGGAGCCTCATGGTCCATGGCCCTTTGCCAAATAATGGTTCAAATAGCAGTCAGTGACATAGGGTTGTACCTGTCCTTGGTGCCCACTCCTTCATAAGGTAGGTGCAACACCAACATCTCCAATGACTCCAAAGAAGCTTGTTTCTTACTTGTTTCGTTTTTCACGATGCTTACATCACAAGTGGACGCTGACCCTGATTAACCAATTTCCTCCAGTTAAGTAAAAAGAGTCTAATTATTGTTGGTTTGACTTCTCTAGATAACTCAAAACAATCTTCTTACTAGGTCATGTTGACCAGCGGAAAGTTATTGTGGAAACATAATTGCAGTCATTGTATTTAGACAACATGTATGACTAACGGTCCATTTTGCAGAAGAAAAAGCTTTTCCAGGATATCACATGCACTAAATTTCCTGAAATTATATCAATTTGGTCACATTTCACAGAATATGAGTATACTTTAGGATAATATCTTGAAGTGAATACTTCTGAGTTATACTACCATATGGTTTTATCCCTCTGAGTCCTTTTGTTTTTAAAGTAGATATTTTTTTTCTTTGTAGAAATTTCATTGCAATATTTAATTGAATTTAGTGATTACATACTTAGACATTGTTTACACGATCCCCGACAAAATAACTGTAACACCAACCTGAATGTCACTAATGACTTAGAGGAAGCTTGTTGTATTTCCCCAAAACTCTGAAACCACAAGTGGGTCCTTACTGCTGCATAATGTGAACTTTTGTTGCCTGAATTGTGTCCTCTCAGAATTTATGTGTTGAAACTCTAACCGTCAGTGTGATGGTATTTGGGGCCTTTGGGAATTAATTAGGTTTAGATGAGGTCATGAGTGTGAGGGCCTCATAACGAGATTTGTGCCTTTATAAGATGAGGAAGTGAGGCCAGAGCTGGTTGTCTCTCTTCCCTGTTAGGACACGGTGATAACACGGCTACCTGCAAGCCAGCAAAAGAGCTTTCACCAGGAGCCCATCCTGTTTGACTAGGAATTTCAGTCCTGTACTGGGAATTCATGCTTATTAAATGTGTCAGTGTTTGTCTCAGATATTTTTTTGACATGGGAAAATTGGAAACAAGCTAAATCTCCATTAAAAGGACAAAGAAAATGATAGTTTTAACATTATTAATATGCACCTATTTAAGTTATAGCCAGTATAATTATTTAACAGCATAATTAAATGAGTGTTCAAATAATACATAATGATACTTGATATGTAGATTATGATATTATAACTTGTTTCTATTATAATATATACCTCTTTTTCAATACAAGAAAAAATGAGAAAAAATGATAAAGAAAAATACAACAAAATTTTAACTGTAAATGTCTTCAGATTGGGATTATATTTTTTTCCTTTATATGAATATGTTACTCTTCATATTTACATAGTCCACCAGATCTTTAATTTTAAAAAGCTACATGTTAGTTTATTTCAGGAAGTAGTTTAAGAGTTAAGAATTGAATCTTCAAGATAATTGGGATATTTATCTTTACGAATG
>CAUYSK010051170.1:0-45623 GCA_963575035.1 Avahi laniger | reverse complement strand
TCTCTCTATGTTGCCCAGGCTGGAGTGCAGTGACTATTCACAGGCACAATCATAGTGCACCACAGCCTTGGACTCCTGACCTCCTGAGTAGCTGGGACTACAGGTGCGTGCCACTGCACCTTTCCTGATATATTGAGATTTTTATCTGCTTTTGCCTAGTACACCTTTGCCCAGCCTTTATGTTCAACCATTCTGAATTACTTTGGTTTGCGGCTGCCTCTTGTATAGAGCACTGAGTTAGATTTGGTTTTGTGATACAATCTGAATTTTTTCTTTTACTAAGCAAATGAAACCCATTTACATTTATTGACATTTCTAATATCTGTATTCTGTCATTTTATGTAATTCTTCCCTTTTATGGGCTTTTTAAAAAGTCTTTTATTATGTGGTTTGTTCTCTTTTTCAGGGGTTCTGCTACGTAAGGAGTTTGATAGTTTCGTTTATTATTATAATCCCATAATATTCTCAGTCCACGCTCTCTCAGAAAATGAGAACACTGCTGTGTTCCTTTCTCTTCTCGGCTGTCTCCCCCTCCAACACACCTAATTAGGCGCTAAAGTTTCCTTTCTAGTGGCTTCCTGCGTTCTGCTGCCTCTGCGTGGATACGACTTGTTTTGATCTGTCGGCTTTGAATGATGTTCTTTGATTTCCAGCTGCTACAGATGAGGCACTTTGCAAACAAGCTCTCTTTCCCGGCCTCCTTCGCGCCTGCCCGTTTTCGCTCAGATGTGTGGTTTCCAACACCATCAAGGCTGCCCGCACGTTCGTATCTATCCTCTGCTCCCCGCTCTGTGATAGTCCTGGTTCCGCACTTAATCGCAGTGCACCAGTCCTCTGTCAATCACATCCATCCTCCAGAAGTTTCCTCCAGAGAGACTCCCGGGAACAGTATTCATGGCGTCCTGCGATGTGCAGAATGGCTGCTGGGTGGCGCTCTCGCCTAGAGCACAGCGTGGCTGGGTGTAAGATCCGCCTCCCGCTTCCCTTCCTCAACCAGATCTCCTGGGCTCTGCTCCTCCGCCTTACAGCACCGTGCTGTTGCTGGCGTCCGCGTCCCTTTTCATTGCAGACCCGGGAAAGGGTTAGGTTGTCCTGGCCTCTGTGTAGGCACCGCCTTCCGTCCCTGCGGTGTTCAAGAGACCTTGTCTCTTCAGGGTGACACTCGGTGCGTTTTGCTGCCTTTGCCGCGCTCGCTGGTGTCTGAGCACTGTGGCCATCTCTGCGCTCCTGCCACCCTTCGCCCACGGGGCTCTTGCTCCGATGGAGGCCGCTTTGCACCTTACTCTGGAGGCTGCTTTTCCTGAATTCTAGCTTTGCCGTAGATGGGGTTTGTAGGGTCTTACTCGCCTTTCCCACGACACCCGGCGGGAGAAGACGAAAACTGCCATCTCACGCTGCCGTGCCCACGTCAGCTTTCTGCTGAGTCATTCCACGCCGCCCTCACCCACGGCTGCACTCCAGGTGCCACCGACCAAGGGCACAGATCCTGCCTTCCGCAAGGAGCCACAGCTTCCTTGTCAGGACGGGGGACCAGGAACCCCTGAAAGAGGAGGCTGCCTCTCCTCCCATTGTCCCGCGGGATCATACAATTTACAGTACAGCGGCCCTCTGTGTCTGCACTTTCCACATCCACGGATTCAACCAATCGCAGCTTGAAAATATTCAAAAATTAAATAATAATACAATAAATAGAATAATAAAGGATAGTACAAATTTTTAAATACAGTCTAGCAACTATTTACATGGCATTTACATTGTGTTAGTATTCTAAGTAATTAGAGATCATCGAAAGCATGCAGGAGAGTACGTGCAGGTCATATGCAAACGCTACACCGTTTTAGATCAGGACTTGCCCATCCCGGAGTTTGGTATCTGGGGAAATCCCGGAACCAATCCCTCACGGACACCAAGGACTGCCTATATATTTTGAGCCTATGGAGAAAGTAAAGTCAGCAAAGGGGAAGGAAAGTGTCGGAGGTTGCTGATTTGGCTAAAGCAGACTTTCTGAGTGAGGAATAGTTGCCTAAGGGCCAGCCATGCGGATACGTAGGGAAAGAACATGCCAAGCAAAGGCAGCAGTAAGTGCAAAGGCCCTGGGGCAGGAGCGTAATGACAGTGTAAGGAACCACAGGAGGCCAGTGTGACTGCAGTGGACCCACTGAGGGACAGGTGGGGTCTGGAGGGTAAACCTGGGCAGGGAGAACCACCGTGGGCCACGATGCTCTCTTTGGCTCTACTCTAAATGGGTGGGAACTAGTGCAGGCGTGACCTAATCTGAATTACTTTTAAAAGGACCATTCTAGAAGCCCCATGTGGAGAATAGAATATCATAAGACAGGAAGTAGAAACAGGGCCGGGCTCACAAGAATTAGTTTCCTGACTTCCTCGGCAGCTGAGGTCTGCAAGCCTCGGGCCTCTGCCCTCGCTGCTCTGATGGGATCTCGGCCGGGCCAAGCCCAGTGACAGGAGGGGACAAGGGGCCTGAGGACCAGCTGCCCTCCCTAAGGGCAGGGGCTCCATCTCCTCAGTCCCTCTTTCCCCACTGCAATATTTGCCTTCTAATGACCAGGCAAGGAAGCCCTGACCATTAGGACCTTTGTGGGTGTGTTGGGGTCCCCGGAGCAGCACCCCACGCGGGCAGCTCTGGGTCAGCCCGATTCTAGAAGAGAAAGAGGAGTTTTACCACTAGGTGGCAGCATTGCTCCGCCGAGAAGGCGGCCACCTGCCTCCTGGTGCTGGGAGCGTCCGGGACCCAGAAAGAAGTGACTTCGCAGGAAGTCCCAGAGCCTCTCTTGCCCCTCGCTTTCACGGGTGAGGATGGCAGTGACGAGCACGGTGGCGATTCCGGGGCTTACAAGGCGATAAATACCTTTCACATCCATCGCTCCACGTGACCCTCACAGCAAATTCCGTGAGCCGCCCATGGGGACCTGCCAGCCCCTTTCACAGGTGAGATGGAGACCCCAAGAGAGGACTGCGGCTGGCCCGAACCCCCCAGCGGCAGAGCCCAGGCCTCCTGTCCCGTCTTCCCGCCCCTCCCAGCGTCGGAAACAGCGGTGTCGAGGGCGGTGGGAGTGGAGAGGGAGAGGTCACCTCTACCTGGGCCGGGAGGTGACAAGCATTCCTGGGGGCGAGGGGAGGGGCGTTGGGAGCATCGCACACAGCTGGAGACCCTTTTGGGGGCCACCAGAGCCCCGTCCCATCAGCTGGTGGAGGGGTGTCTGGAGTCAACCCACATACAGTAAAAATAGGAACGAAGAAGGCGGCGGAGGAGGAATTGCGCTTGTCATTGCCTGTCCCTACAAACTCTCCACTAAGGGTGTCTTTATTATTTGTCATCACCCAGGAGGGAGGGCGTGGCTTCCTCTATGCCCCCCCCACAGGCCGAGTGGAACCCCGCGTTAAGGCACCTCATAGCTCTCCATTAGCACAGACCTAAGGGAGGCCTGTTAGACACTCAGTCGTGGGGGATCAGCCGGGGACCGTCAGCTCCAAAAAGAAGCGGAACTGGGCTCTGTGGGCCTGGCATCGTCCCCTTGGCTCCCAGGATGGTGGGTGGCACTTGGAAGGTGCTCAAAAACATGAATGAATGTCCTGGCCTAATCTCGGGGCCACCACGAGGTCCCTCCTCCCGCCGAGCACTGCGGAGCCCACAGCAGTGGTCTGCTGCTGCTTAGGGGCCACTGCCTTCCGTGAACCCGGAACTGAAGTTGGTTCCGTGTCCCAAGCTTCCCCAGGCGGGTTTGGACCTGTTCCCGCAGCTGGTGGGCAGGCAGAGCAGAACGTGGGGTGACTCAGGGCAGCCGCCCCATCCCCACTGGGGGAGTCCTGCCCAGCCTGCGGGATGGAGGAGCCGGGAGGGCCCTGCTCATAAATTACACTTTGGAGGGTCTGCTGGGCGGGGTGGAGCCAGGGCCTCCCACAGTCTCCCTGCAGGAAAAGCGGATCGGGGATGTGGGCAGACCAGGCCGTGAAAGGGGAGGGGAGGGGGGTGGGGACAGAGGGGAGAAGAAGAGGGAAGGGCGAGAGAAGGGAAGGAGACGAAACGCAGAGAGTAAGAGAGGGCCCGCGACCCAAGGGGAAGACCCGAAGTCACAGAGAAGCAGGAGGGAAGACAGAGAGGGGACCGAGTGACAGCTGAGACAGACAGCTGTCCAGGCAGGTCGGCCTGCGCGGCCCCCTTCTGCCCCTCACACGTGCTTGCCCAGTCCTGGGTGCTGAGGGGAGCGTGTTCACACTGTCTCTCGAAGACAAGACTGATGGCCTCACTGGTCCTCACTACCGGGCGAGGAAGCTTCTTCCCAACCAAGGCCCAGATTGGGGATGTTTGCCCAAGGTCACTCAGCAAACCCAGCAGCAGATCCAGGGACCTCAGGACAGGAGGCCTGGCCACTACTCAAGGCTGTTCTCGGGTCCCCTTGTTGGAGCAGGAGACCTACTAACCCTCAAGGACAGACATGCGGAGGACACACACTCCACGCCTCCTCTGTTCCCTCTGTGGCTGCACCGTCTTGGCTCTCGTCCCTGAGACCCATCACCGCCTCCCCACCGGACTGTGATCCTCATGTGGAATGAACTTTAGCCCCCAGGGAAAAAAGTGTTTAAACTTTAAGCCTTACAGTCGCAGAGGGGCGCACTTCCCCAGTTGGGATTCAGCGAACCTGACTTCGGATCCCAGATCAGCTACAAACTCACTGCGTGGCCTTCGGGTCTCCAGGTGGTGTCTCTGGGCCATGCTTTCCCGGAGAAGAAAAGTGGAGTGATGGTCCCTAAAAGAATCTTCCAATTTTATAACAATCCTGACCACCCCCCTTGGAAGAAAGCACAAGTAGGGTACACCGAGTGAGCACTGGCTTGGGAGTCTGGAGCCCCCCTTGCCCCAGTAGACATAGCTCACACCTGTCACTTCTCAGGCTCTCTGGGGACCAACAACACTGGTTAAAATGCAAGCACATCTCTCACCACTACTGCATTTCAGCTTCCTGCACCCCCATGGGTAAGGCTTTTCGACTGTGCCCATTGTACAGATGAGAAAACTGAGGCTTGGACAGACGGGATTTACCGACAGTGACTCAGCTCAGAAGTATCAGAGCAGGAGTCAGATGGTTGGAACAGCCCCAGCACATCCCTGCTCTACCCACAATGCAATGGCTGAACCGACATGGGAAGAAATTTGAGGTGGAAATATAGAGTACAATGGTCACCTCCCCCAAGGAACCATGTGATCACCTCCCTGTATTAAGGCAGTTTTTTAGTCTGGGCAACATAGCAAGACCCCACCTCCAAAAAGAGAAAAAAAGAAAGAAAAAAAGTTGGCTGGGCATGGTGGTGTGATCTTGCAGTCCCAGCTACTTGGGAGCCTGAGGCAGGAGGATCGCTTGAGCCTGGGAGTTTGAGGCTGCAGTGATCATACCACTGCACTCCACTGAGACATTGTCTCCAAAAAAAAAAAAAAAAAAGCAGTTTTTATTTTTAGAGACAGGAAACCCCTTGTCCCAAATCTCTATTATGTAAACAGATTTTCTATGCAGATGGGAAAACTGAAGCCCAGAGGAGGTTACATAGCTCTGGGCACCCTTTCTGCTCCATCCATGGGACTAGGGTTGCCAGAAAACTATGGGACGATACTTGGGAAATGCTTATACTAAAGAATTATTTATTGGTTACCTGAAATTCACATTTAACTGGGCATTTTTATCTGTTACATCTGCACTTCTATTTGCTCCATGCGGCTGCCCTCTCTGAGACCCACCCACTCCCCAGTCCCACCATCCTTCAGGGTTCGAATAGGTGGGGGTGCCAAGCGCGCTGATGCGCACCTGTAATCCCAGCACTTTGGGAGGCAGAGGCAGGAGGATCACTTGAGGCCAGGAGTTGGAGGCTGCAGTGAGCTATGATGACACCACTGCACTCCAGTCTGGGCAACAGAGCGAGACCCTGTCTCAAAAATAAATAAATAAGTAAAATAAGTGGGGATGACCCAAACCCAGAGTCTACACCTGTTCCTTCCTAACCTGAGCCATACTCACCTAGAATCCTGGGACTTGCAGTGAACGAACATTTGAACAAAAACTCAGGAAACAATTATTTTCCACAAAGCATCGAAACCCAGCCACCTCCAGCGCACATCCCAACTCTCTGGGGTGACAGGGAAGCCTCTGTGTTGGAGCAGCCCATGGCTCTTCGAATCAGTCAAGAACTTACCATGTGACCTCAAGAGAACTCTTTCAGCCTCTGGGCCTCAGTTTCCGCATCTGTGAAATGGGAGCCAGTTCCTCCTTTCCCTGCATCCCTGGCCCAGGAGACCACAGTTCTGGAAACATCTTCACACCCCTGTCCTGCGCCTCTAGAAACCCAGACGTTGGGCTCTGTAAAGGCTTCATGTCCCATGCTCTGGTGGGCAGGTGGGCTCCGAGGGGCAGGCTGACCATGCATCATGCACACCCCGGGTATATGGTCTCATGGTCCCAGCTCGTCAGAATCCTCGCTGATGCTAATTAAACACGGTCCATGAGCCAAGCGCCACGTGAGGTGCTCTAGCACCGCGGATGATCTGGTCTCGCCCCCACAGGCACCTCCGTCACGCGGTGGCTCCATGCTGGCTGCCTCCCCTCGCCTGCAGGTCGGGAGGCCCCTGCAGCCGGCCGATGGTCCCATCTGCTCCGTCCTCTGCTGCATCCAGGGTGGAGAACTGGGCCCGGCACACAGCAGGCGCTCAGGATCTTGCTGTGGAATAGGGGAAAGAACGACACGGTGAGCGAGCGCTGTGATCGTCCCCCTTCTACAGACGAAGAAACAGAGAGATGGAGTAAGCTGCCCCAGGTCACACAGTGAGTTCAACCCAGGCAGCCTGACTCCAGAGCCTGTCCTGTTACCCACCTCCCTGCACAGTGGGCGCGCAAAGAATAATCAAGGAAGGCCTGAGTGAGCCCCTCCCTCTCACCCAGGGCCCTGGGGGCAAGTAAGCCCTACAAATCTGGGAGCAGGCGGTCCACCTAAGACTTTGACCTGGGCGTCAGCTGCTCCTGGGACCCACTCAGAGACAGACAGTGATGGCCCTGAGATACACAGCATGTTGGCAGGAAGCCAGATGCCCTGTCCCCGGTGCCCCTGGCCCTTGAACTCTGAGACCACCGTGGGTTTGGGGCACAGCAGTGGCAGCGGGTTAAACTCCAGGCCTGCTGCTGACCAGCTGGGTGACCTTAGGTAAGTCACGTCCCTCTCTGCGTCTCTCCCGTCGTGAAGTGGGAACACGGCCACCTGACCCGCAGGGCCGTTCTGAACTCGCAAGGCCACCTGGAAAGCCAGCCTCTGCCCAGCGACTCCGCCATTCCCCTCCCAGCGCCGACCCACAGCACTAACTGGGGCTGACAAACCCCAGAGCCAACCTGCCAACTCCGCGAAGCCTGAATCACAGGGAAGTAATTGAGGTTAATTCCTCAGCCTCTCGCACATACCACCCACCTCTCCTCCCAGCAGGCTGGGGAGGATTTATGAGTTAATGGCGGCATTGTCATGTAAAGGGCTTTGAGATCCTTGGAGAGAGAGCCCTGGGGACCTAGGAAGTATGAAATGGGAGGCATAATGGCATTAGCACCCAATTACTCAGGAGTGATCACTCCGGCTCCCCGCAGCTAAAACTAAGAGCCGTCTTCCCCCAGCGACCCTTCCGCTCGCCCCTGGAAGGACCAGGCTGGGGCAGTCAGGTGCTGTTGGCTCAAACCTGAGCCCTTCCAGCGTGCTGTGTGGCCTTAGGAAGCTCACAGACCCTCTCTGGGTATCTCGCCTCATTAGCTGTCTTGTGGGTACCTGCTCATCAGCAGACCAGTCGCACACCCAGCCTGCCCCTGCGCCCCCACATGGTGGGCAGCCCTGCCAGGGGCAGCGTGAACCTCACACAGGTGTCGACTCAGAGAGGAAGCCAGGGGCCTCAGCTCCACCCCTCCTACAGCCCGAGCTCCACTGAGGCCGGACACACGGACAAGTAGCTATTAGCATCTCTGACTGCCGTCCCTGACACCTCCCACAGTGAAGCCCTTGGTCCTGGCCACAGCTGTCTAAAGCAGCTGCTGTGATTACCCCCAATCTCTGAGTGAGGAAACTGAGGCCAGAGGGCGAGTCCTTGCCCTTGGTCCCACCGCTAGGAGGCAGGTGAGCCAGGGATCGAATCCGGAAGGCCTCGCT
Source organism: Avahi laniger (assembly GCA_963575035.1). NCBI lineage: Eukaryota > Metazoa > Chordata > Mammalia > Primates > Indriidae > Avahi > Avahi laniger. The sequence goes on along the minus strand of CAUYSK010051170.1, from coordinate 37,439 downwards.
CCACACCTTCCCCAAGCAGGCTCAGGAGAAGGCTTGGAAACGTCCCAACCTCCTTCCCCAAGCTCCCCACCCGTCGGGTTCCCACTCCCCCACGGATAACAGAACCGGAGCAGAGATCGGTGAGCACAGACCACACCCCAGGCTCCGCGCTGGACGCCACCTGACTGGCAGCCCCGGACACGTGGCGTTTGCACCCCCGTTTCACAGGCGAGGAGTTTGAGGCACCGGAGGAGTGATTTGCCCGGGTCTCTTAGCTACAACGTGGCCACTGCACCCTCGAGGGCGCCTCCTGATCCTTTTCCTGATTCCTTCGAGCGCTCCCCGCTCTCTCCGTCTACCTTCTCTGGCGAGTGCGCACAAGCGGGTGTCCACTGCAGCTTTGCCCTGACTTCCTCAGGGCCCATCTGGTCCGTCCTCTTCACTGCTGGGTTCCCAGTGCCTGGAGCAGCGCCAGGCACACAGTAGGTGCTCACAGATGCTCATATATAAGGGTTGGCGGGACGGGGGCGAGAACCTTACACTTGAGCAGCCAAAGCTCTGGAGTGAGGGATGGGGCAGAGGCCGCTCAGAGACGGAGAACCAGCCGCCAGGCCACGGCACCACGGCACCCTGAGCCGCCCGATTTCCTGGGCCAGACGTGCAGCCCGGCTGGGCCGGCACCACTGGCACCCATGGAAAAACTCAGACCCCTCCTCCCGTCAGGCACTGGGGGGTCTCGAGGGCCCTCCTGGGTCCCAAGGTCCTTGCTGCCGGCCACTGGGCTGCCCGTGGCCCCAAGGCAGCTGCAAGCGGCCCACCTGCCCTTCCCTTTCAGAGCAATACGGCGCTTCTGGACGTCTCCAAGGCCTCCTTCCTCGGACACTGCCGGCCTGCTCTGTCTTTGCCCGGGTCCCCATCTTCCTCCCCCAGCTCCCCCACACCTGCCGACTGACTTCTCCACCCATCAGAAGTTAATTCCTTGGAAACTTTCCGTGGGAGCAATTTCCACTTCTTATTATGCCCGCTGCGCCGGCCCAGCTCGGTGCTATCTGGCTCAGTACAGCAGGGAAGACGGTCTGACACTTGCCTGGAATAGCAGAGGTGACGGAGCGGGGGGGCCGGCTCCTGGGATTACGATAAGGGCTCGCGGGCCACTTGGTATGCCGGCCCCGGCCGCACGCGGCACCTTCCATATTGGGGTGATAAAGATGATTCTCCATGCTGGTCCCTATCTCCTATCAAGACCAAACATTCAAATGCAGCCCTGCATTTTAGACTCCACACCACCCTGCAAGATACCACCTCCTCCAGAGGAAATGGAACCTTATGATTTGAAAGGAAAAAAAAAATTAATTGAAGTAGCCAGGTCATTCCCTCCCTATCGACTCCCGGATGTAATGAAAAACTGGCGACCGTTTTGAAGCCGGGTGTGCTTGTGGGGTGCAGGAAGAAGGAGAGGGGACCGGGAGGTATTTATCTGGTCGGCTTTGAGAAAGCTCCGTGCAGCCATCGGGAGGGTTGCAGGCCAGGGCACCCTGTCCCCACCACTTGCGGGTGCTTTGGCCTCAGAGTTGTAACATCCCAGCCTCAGAGGAAGACCTTGACCCAAAAGAGAGGTGCCCGGTCGGAAGGGATGGGGCAGAGGAGGGAGCGTCGCTCCACTTCCCATCTTAATAAAATTTTACCGAAGAAGAAAGAGGCTTCAGGGAGGTTTGGCTTCTTTTACTATTATTAATATTATTATTATTATTATTTTAAGGTTTCAGAATTGTTTCCTGGGCTTGGAGTCTGTCAGCAGAATATTTATTGTACTTTATGGTGCATTAGTAACGAGATTGTCTTCCCTTTGCAGCGCCGCCTTCAAACCCCGGTCTGTCTGCAAGGAGGGGGCGTTAAGTAGGAGGATTCATTTTTTGCCAAAGTCAGCAGTTATGGCAGAGATGCCCCAACTCCCGGAACTCCGGCTGCCGCGGCGTCGCCCATGGGGCCTGGGGTGGGCAGGGCGGGGCCCGGCTTTCAGGCTCTGCGCCCCGGCTGGGCCTGGCACCCCTGCCATCCTCGTTCCTCTTGGCCACTGCCGTCCACCCCCGTGCACCCCCGCTCGGCACCTCCTAAACTGTTCAGATGGCCACCGGGGGCCCCCCGTGCAGTGGGGAGAGGCCCTCCCTGCCTGGGTCTCCCCACCCCCAGCAGGCACCAACCCCAGCGTGGCCTCAGCACCAGCCACAAATTACAGCCCAGACAACGTGGATTACTGGCCGGCAGGAAAGGGGTGGGGGCGCCCCCCTCCCAGGATGGGGAGGCGGCACCATCCCCTGCTCCTGCGGGACCAAAGGGACAAAGGCCCGGAACAGAGAGGCTGGCTGCCCAGCCAGCTGCCCTGCCCAAGGCAGCTTCTCCTACAGGTTTTACAGGTCTGCCCCAGAGGCGGGAGGGACGTGGCCACAAGCCATTAATTACAAATTGGTTCAGGCAGGGAAAGGCTGGAGAAGGGCTTTCCACAGCCCAGCTCCAACTCCAGGAATTCCTGCTGCTTCCTCCATGGGACCCCCATGCACCCCGCAGCAAGCCGGGGGCCGGGGCACGAGAGCCCAGGGTCCGCCTCTCTGGGTGTTCACTGGCTGCCCCTTTCGGGGCCTCACTTTGCCCCATCTGGCTACCAAGGAGTCAGATCAGATGATCTCTTGGGGATGTTCCTGATTCTGATGATAATGATAAAAATTAAAAGAGTTGCCACGTGCATTATCTCATTGAATCCTCCCAACAACACCATGGGGCAGGTACCATTATTATCCTCACCGTGCAGATGAGGGGCCAGGAGAAGCAGGTAGAGTGGCCCCAGGGGAGAAGGGCAGGTAGTGGCAGTGCCTGGCCCCAGTCCCGCCTGACTCCCAAGCCCTCCCCGTGACTCTCAGTCTAACTGCCTCTGATGATTCCTCATGTCTAGGATTACACACTGATCTTCCAACTTTCCTCATCAACTAAAACTAAATAAAGAAATGTGCCTAGAATCTTAAAAACTTCGGGATAAGTTCCTGGACAAAAGCAGCATCCCTTCCGTGCCTGTGCGGACATCGGCTGGAATACGGGAAAATCCAGGTCTGGGTCTTTATTCTAGGCGGTGGGGAGGGTGTGGGGAAGGTGGCCAAGCCTCGTTAACGCTGGCGGAGGCTCCATCGGCCCACCCTCTTCCCTCCTGGTCCAGGGCCCCCCACCCCACCAGGCCTAACTCTCCCCCTTCCGGCCCATCCTCTGGAGCGGGCGTTCTCCACCTCGGCACCGTTGACGTGGTGGGTGGGATAACTCTGTGTTGTGGGGCTGTCCCATGAGTTGTCGGTGGTCTAGCAGCATCCTTAGCTTCTACCCACTAGACGCCAGCGGCCCCCCCCAGCCCCTGTTGTGACAACAAATGTTTCCAGGTATTGCCAAATGATATCTAGGGGGCAAAATCATCCCCCCAGTTGAAAACCATTGGTCTACGCACTAAAAGTAGGGGGCCAGTGTACCCTGGTTCAAAGTCCCCTTCTGCCACTTAGAACTCGGGTACACTGGTTCGTTCATCTGTTGCATTTGGCAAGCTACTTAACCTCTCTAAAGTTCAATCTCCTTGTCTGTAAAATGGGATCACAATGACACCCAAGGACATGCTCTGAGGATTCCGTCAGAGAAAGCCTCTGAGATGCACACAAGGCCTTAGCCCAGCACCTGCAAACCGAAGGAAGCCTGAGCTTAACCAGGGGGAATGGTCATGGGTCAGGAGCGGCAATAGCGTCACCCAGGGAAGACGAGCTCCAATGACGGAGGTCACCATAGCTGGGTCCGATGTCTTCTTGGATTGAGCACCGCACAGGCTGAAAATCTGTCTGCAGACTTTGAGACCCTGACTCTGAAGTCCCTGGTAGTCACATTGCCGCATGTTTTATCCAAAGAACATACATCAAGGTTTGCTTCCTTTCATTAGATCATCAGTTCTCAACCAGGGGTAGTATTCACCCATTTGGCAATGTCTGCAGACATTTTTGATTGTCACAACTGGAAGGGGGATTAAAGGGGTGCTATTGGCATCCAATGGGCAGAGGCCAGAGATGCTTCTAAACATCCTACAATTCACAAGACAGCCCCCAAAACAAAGGCTTGTCCAGCCCAACGTATCAGTGGTGCCCAGGTTGAGAGACTCTGCATCAGATTGATTCAACCCCACTTTCTGTCCCTTGCCTTGGCCACTAGGAAGCTCAGAGCTAAATTTTATACTCAACTGCCATATCTTCTCTCATCGTAAGTTTCCGATTCAACTCTTTCTCTCCCTAAGTCCCATCTTCAATTGCTCTATATGTTCTTTTATCCTTCTTTCAATAGGCTTATAGGATTTTTGGTTTTTTTAAATCATGCTTTATTGTTTCAGGGAGAAGATAGCATATAAACCAAAATCAAAACAAATTCTTGTTTAATTAAATTGATCCCTGTTTAATTTAATGTTTTTTTATGGTTTGCATGATTTTTTTTAAGGTATTTCATCTTCTCAATAGCCAGATAAAGCCAGCAGGTGAGGAAACTGAGGCTGGGCCAGGTGATTCTGTAAGTGAATAATAAAGCTGGGACTTGCACACAAATGAAATGAAATGTCAGACACTAAACAAATCCTGTTAACCTGCTCAGATGGGCAGTAGTAATAATTCTTAATGTATTCATCTGAATTAACCAATCACTCCCTACGGCAACATTGTTTAAACATAGCACCATTTCCTTTTTAAAGATGAGGAAACGCAACATTCCCAGCCAATGTGCGTGACTGAGTTACACAGCCTCGTCCAGAAGCCAGCGTGACTGACTCTGAGGCCGACACAGGCTAAGTTACACAGATGACTGCCGCATCCGAGGCTGCCCGGCCACTTTTCAGCGAGACTCCTCGTCGCGGTGCTCCTCCAGCAGGCTGCCCGACGGACTGCGGAGCCCCAAAGGGCAGACACAGGGACATCCAAACAGCGGATAGAAGGAACAAAACCACGAAAGGAACAAGGTACCGATTCCTGCAATAACGTGGGAGAACGTGAAAACATTACCCTGAAGGAAAGAAGCCAGACGCTAAGGATACATATCGTATGATCCCGTTTCTATGAAATATCCGGAGTAGACAAGTCTATAGAGACAGAAAGTAAATTAGCGATCGCCTAGGGCTGGGGCAGGGGGAGGAACCGGGAGGGACCGCTGATGGGTACAGGGGCTTCACTTTTGGGCCTGATGACAATAGTCTCGAACTAGATAGTGGCAATGGCTGCACGACACCGGGAGTGCACTAAATGCCGCTGAGAAGTCTACAGTGGTTCAAATGGTGTATTATATGGTGTGTGCATTTTACCACAATAAAAACTGTAAAATAAGAAGAAAGAAAAAAAGGAAAGGAAGGGTGGAACTGACCGCTCTCCCCTGGGCCAGGAGAAAGTGTGAGCATCTTTCTCTTTCTTTTCATTCTATCTCTTTAGTATTGGAGTATTGTTTGCACAACAAACCAACCACACACACCAAAAAAAAAAAAAAAAAAAAAGAGGAAGAAAGGGAAAAAGAAACAACAGCTAAACCGCTGAGCAGCTGAGTCTCGCTGACGTGGTGCCGAGGCAACAGGTCAGGGAGGTGCCCTGATGGGTCTGTCCAAGGGTTATTTTGTCTACACAACACGGCACAGCTGGTTCAGAGTGCGGGTTTTTGTTTTCTTTTCCCTCGCCTTGACTGGCTGCTTTAACTTGGTGCATAAGCAATTTGAGAATGACTGGGGAAAAATAATATTTTTACTCAAGCCCAGGTTTCCAAATTGCCCAATTAACAGAAGAGGGGGAAGTCCTTTCTTTGAATCTGGCCTCAGGCATTCGAAGCCAGAGTGAGTTTTGGTTCCACTCCAAGCGATGGGAAAATGACTCCTCGACAGGAGACCCACCCGGCCTCGCTCCTCCCCAGGGCCAGAGAGGTTTGTGTTTAACAGGTGCGCTGGGGTCCCTCACGGTCCTGTTTATGCTGGGGCAGGGGAGCAAGCTACAGAAGTCTCCACTAGGACCGGCTAATGAAACTGTGCTATATCCGCACCACGCAACATTATGGAGCTATGAAACGTGCTGTCTGCAAAAATAAAAACTAAGGACAGGAGGAAATATCTTTGCATACATTTGACTGAAATAGCACTTGCACCCACACTACGACGGCAGACGTAGGTACTAGGGACACAGTGGAGGCAGATATGGGGAAATGCAGGGGACATTCCATTCCAGCCAGCTTTATTCTGTTCTACGTACTCTGCAAAGAGCGAGTGATGCTTTTATAATCCAAAAACGTTTTTGTTCAAGTATTTTCAGGGAATATCAAGGACCAGCCTTCCCTTTGAAATGGCTTCCAGCTTGCAAACGGCCTAGACTCTTCCTTGCTCCATGCCTGTAACCGCAGCCGCGGTGGAGGAGATTTCAGATCACAGGCAGAGAAGCGGCTGGGCTGCAGGCTGCTCCTGGCCACTTCCCAGAGACGCGGCCTCGGCAGAGAGCCGGAGAGAAACCCAGCCCTAGAGAGGCAATGGGGAACCGGCTTTCTGGGGACACACGGCCTCCCGCCAGGATTTCCTTTGCAGAGAGAGCCGAAGGGTCATTTCAGATGAAAATTTTGGGAGTTCTCCCTAAGTCTCCAATCCTGCCTCTGCCCCCTGAATGGTTGTGTGTCCCTGGGCAAGTCATTCGAACCACTCACCAGTAAAAAGAGAGAATTGTTCAGGGACGTTCAAATAAGCAAGCCCTGGGGCTCCGATCCTGCCTGGGATGTTTCCCCATGTTCAGACCACTCTGTCTGGGTACTCAGTTGTCTGGACCACCCTGTGAGGCAGACACTCTCTACCGAGGAGGAAACAGGCTTCAAAGAGGCTGCACCTCCTGCCCGAAGTCACAGGGCTGGAAAGGGCAGAGCCGGGACTTCCACCCAGATCCCTGGCCACAGAGCCAGAGCCTTTCTGCCTTCTTTCATGTTCTGTGTCCACATTTTGTCCCTCTGACTACACAGTAGCTCAAAAGCCAATACCACATTTGGTTCAGTAAGCGTTTGTGAAGAATCCGCAACAATAACTAATAACAATAATGAACATTTATTGTGCAACTAAGCGTCAGCCACTGCACTGAGTGCTTTTCATGCGTTATTTCATTTTATCCTTTCAGCAGGTGTGACTACCGTCCCCACTTTGCAGATGAGCAGGTGAACACACAGAGAAGTTAACTGACTCACCCAATGTCACGCAGCTATCGAGTCAGGGGACTCTGCCCCGAGGGTGTCTGATGTGTGGCTTGGAGATTACGGCTGGTCTCTATGCGGGACCAGGGGTGGTGGATTCTAGAATGTTCACCCTGGCTACTTTCGGCCATCAAGGCCACTGGCAATCTTGATCCCTGGCTGTTGCTGACAGCTGGGTAGCAATGCCCTGGCCCAGAGCACTGGGACATTATCACCCTTTACCCAGCTGTGGCCGGTGGCCACTGTAGCCCAGATGAAGATCGGTGAACATTACCCAGCTGTAGACAAGGTGAGATACTCTTTTCCTTGCAGACCAAGGAGGTGGCCCATGGAGAAATTGTAGGTGTCCACTTCCTGGTCTAGCAGGTAGAGGCAACCGGCTCAGTCACCTTCGCCCCACCCCCACACGCACTCCTGCCCAGGCTCAGAGGAGCCAAAGCTTGGCACAGGAAGTAGAAGGCTGGGTTCAAGAGGGTCCCTCTCCCATCCCCACCCTTTGGGATCTACTTTTCACTCAAAGAGAAAATAAAGAATTTACCTCAGAAAGCCTTTTAAAGGGCTGCCAGTTCATCCCAAGGAAGTGCTATTTTTATGTAGCTTTAATGTAACACATTTGTGTCCACGAGTAGATGAAAAAATGTTTGACTTCCCAATAAGTACCTTTGAACGGCCCATTTTTGCAATTCACAGCAGCCAGTATCCGTCAACACTTTTTGCTAATGTATATCTCAGAGAACAAAGAAAACTGAAACATACTCTTTCTATCTGCATCAGCCCTTCCTTTCTGTGGACTTCAGCCCTCATCAGTCTTTAGGGCACACACGTGTGCACGCATGCACACACACACACACGCACACACACACATGCACACACACACGCGCGCACACACACACACACACACACTTTCTCTCCTTACAGCTCCATGGATTTCTTCTTAGAATAAATCGATAGATAAAACACACCTCCATGAATCTTCTCAGTAATGCCCAGCTCTGGAAATTCAGAACAGAAAAAAGTGATCAGGTTTCCGGTTAGGGACGCAAGCTCAGGGACCTTCTGGCCCCATAAGCAAAGAGAGGAGGACACTGAAACCCAGAGAGGACAGGACTTACCCAAGGTCATGGAGTGACTCTGTGCTGGAGCCCAAGTGAGCACCCGGCCCCCTGGCTCCTACTGCGGAACTGCCCAGAGAGGTGCAAGAATAAAAGTCATCGTCCAAATCGCAAGGAGACAAAACAACTTCTCCATCCCTGAGGAAGCCAGCGCAGGGAATCTCTGCTGGCACATTTGCCACAAAAAGTTTTTCAAAGACTTTCCTGACCTAATATATGTAAAGAAATCTTTGGAGAGTCATTCCCCATTAATCAGCTGTCAGCAGTGTTCTGGGGGAGGGGAGCGGAGAATGGAAAACACTAACCCATCTCCCAGAGCCTGTCTTCAGGATTCCAAAAATGAGTTTAGCAGAGCCAGCCACTTTGGGAGCAACTGAGAAAATGAGAAATGCTTCTAGCACCCTCAAATACTCTGAACCTGCCTGATGGTCCCTCTGATTTAGTGACGCTCACACTTGAGCATGCACCGGAATCTTCTGGAACGCTTGTTAAAACACAGATTGCTGCCCCCACTCCCACCCACCCTCCTGGAGTCTCTGATTCCGTAGGTCTGGGGTGGGGCCTGAGAAGTTCTCACAATCCCCAGGGGATGCTGATGTGGCTGGTCTGTGGCCCACATCTTGAGAAGCACTGTTTTACGCTGGTGAAGCTATTTGGATGGTTCAGACAAAAGGTGCAAAAACTTCTTTATTGATCCAAGAGCAGAACTCTATAGCGGCTGGGCACAGGACTCGAAGTCAAGCCGGTGCGGTTGGTATTGGTGTCCAGGAAGCGTGTGTTCCTGGGTGCTGTGCTGTTGAGTGCAGGCAAATCACACCAGTGCCCTCCACGCCCCAAGAGGGAGGAGACAGACAGCTGGCACGAGCGTCCACAGGAACACCCGGAGTGGCCGCGAGTCTCTTATTTCTTTGCCTCAGTATTGGGTAGGGGACACCTAGGTATTCAGACCTGAACACGGGTCCCAAGTCTGTTCCTTTCATTCTCATTTTCACATGGATGCTCTTATTTTTAAAAGTTATGCTCCTCATTCTAAAAAATCTACAAAATGCTTGAAGGCAAAAAGGGGAAAATAAATGTCACCCACATCCTCACCCCTTAGCAGTACCTACTCACTCACCATTTGGGAATGAACACCTTCTTCCGGCGTTATTTTCCTACACATAAGTATAATTTAACAACAAAAAAAGTAGGGTCGTGCTGTCTGGGAAGTTGATTTTTCTCACTCAGTATTTCATGAGCATTTTGCCAGGTCGTTAGAAATTCCAAGAGGTAATGTAGTTCCGTTACGAGCACAGACCCTGCAGCCAGACTACCTGAAGTCATGTTAGTACACGGCACCCGCTGGGAAGGGCACTTCAGACAAGTGACTTCACCTCTTAGTGCCTCAGTGTCTTCGCCAGTATAATTGGGATGAAAATCTTAGTACTTATTTCAAACAGTTGTTGTGAGGATTAATACAGCTAATCTATGCAAGGCATTTAGGTGGGCTGCTGACATGGAGTAAAGAAATATTACGCATTGTTACCATCCATTATGTGTTCTTGTAATGGTTCCAGACTATTCCATTAGGTGGATGTTTCATAATACATTTGTCAATATCCTATTGTTGGAAATTTTTGTTCTTTCCAAAAACAATACCGTGATGTACTTACATCTCTGCATGTATGTGTGGTAGATTCCTAGACACACAGAGTGATAGGCCAAGGATAGTTCTAAACATTTCTAGAACTTTTGAAACATACTTTCTAAGTCACCCTTCAGGACGCCGGTACCAATAGACCCTGCCACACTGCACATAAGTGTGCTAGTTTCCAGACCTCACAGCAATCCTGCTAGTATCATTTCAAGACTGCAACTTTGATGGATGAACCTGGTTTCTCATTGTTTTAATTTGCTCTTCTTAGATATCTGGTGAGACTGACAATTTTTCACACGCATCTAGCACTAAGTATGTCTTTAATAAACTGCCTGTCTATATCCTTTGCCCAGAGGTTGTTCATCATCCTTATTGATTTGCAAGCACTCTTTATATAGCAAAGATGCTAATGCTTTGCAGCAGAGATGTGGAAAGTGCTTTCTCCAATTTGTCATTTCCTCTCAGTTTGATTTTCAGTGATTTCTTCTCCTTGTGTGTGACTTTGTTCCCCTCAGATCCGTTTGGAAGCCAGCCAGGGGAGCCGCAGCCGCCTCCTCCCCCTCAGCATCTCCCCTGCCCAGCTCCACCAGCCTGGGGCTCTTTTAAGCTTGCAGCCTGGGGCAGTCTCTTTGATTTATGCTCCCTACATAATGAAAAACCCCAAATCGCAAAGTGGTCTATCAGGTCTTTCCAGAAGTCTGAGATGACCCCAAATCCACTGGGTTCCTACCCCTGCTGACTGCCATATAGGTCACAGGTCACAGGTCATCACGCCCCAATGACCCCCAAAAAGGGATAACTCAGGCCCCCTGGTGATAACAGTTGATGACAGCCAACTGGCTTGGCTGCTTGCTTCTCTCAATTTCCCTGATAATTTTTGGTGGAATGTAGGTTATAGCCTCGGACTGCACGCGGAAAAATAATATTCGATTGAGGATAAGCGATAAGAGCTGCCCCTGACTGAGCCCTGCTAAGTGCCAGCCACTGCACGTGCACCATCGCTCCAGCAATCCCCTCAAGCTAAGTGTTCCTGTGCTCATGTCTTCAAAGAGGAGACGGAAGTTCAGAGAGGTTAAGTAACTTGCCCCAGGAAACCCAGCTCCCCAGGATTGAAACCAAGATTAAAATTTAGCTCATCAGTTTTCAAAGCCTGCGTCCTCTTGCTGAATCTCACTTACTAGGGTTAACCCCTGACTTTGCCACGTGCTCGTTCTACGACGCCAGAAAACCACTTCACCACCCTAGTCGGTGATGTTCCCTCATCAGGGGTAACCATAGCTAGACTCCATCCCACACCGTATTGAGACAAGAATCCAGGATTTTTTAAACACGGAAATGAAAACTCCATAAACTGTAAAGTGTTCAACAAAGGTACCAATAGCACCTTCTTAGATGAACTCACGGAATAAACCATTTTCCACTTAAAACCTTGCAACTTACATCACCCACATATAACCAGATGTGTGCAGATATAGAATGGATCACCGATCCCCCTCCCCACCCTCACGATCACACTCATTCATTCATACAACAAATGTTCGCCGTGTTCCAGGTCCTGGGGAGAGAGAGGACTGTGTCTGTGGCCTCAGGAGCTCATGCCACTGCACACGCGTGCACATGCGTGCATTCTCACCGCCATCGGATGGTCCTGTTGAGTGTCTTTGTCATCCATGGCTTGGAACCGTGATGTTCCAAGGTCTCAGAAACACGGAATCCTTGAGTTCACATGAAACCGGGTCCCCGAAGAACGAGCCTTCCTGATAACATGGCAAATCTGTGTTCACCGGAGTCCCCGCACCTGGGCTGCAGGTGAGGCAGGTGTGGCCCTGCCTTTCAGGACCCGGCAGCGGATCCGCCCCACACCGATCCGCAGCACATTCTGTAGAGGCATGTACGGCTACATCCGCCCAGCATGACCCGGCTACATCCGCCCAGCAAAGCAGGGTCTTGTTCTCCTTTAAACCAACACATTACCAAGGACAAATCTCAAAAACATTATGTCAAGTAAGACAAGCAAGTTTCAGAACAATGCCTATAGGATACTATCACATAAACTGCAAAATTATATATTTTAATGTAAATAGGTAGTCAAATTATAAAAGCGTATGTATTAGCTTCCTGTGGCTGCCATAACAATTACTACAAACTTGGTGACTTAAAACAACAGAAACTTACTCTCTCACCGTTCCGGAGGTCAGAAGTGCTAAATCACGATCACTGGGCCCAAATCAAGGTGTTGGCAGGACGTGCCTTCCCTGGAGGCGCCAGGTAGACACCATCGCTTGCTTCCTCCAGCTTCTGGTAGCTACTGGCATGCCTGGATTTATGGCCACACCACTCCGGTCTCTGGCTGCGTGGGCACGTCGCCCTCTCCCCATCTGCCTGCGTCAAATCTCCCTTTTCTCCTCTGTGACGGCACTTGTGACTGCGTTGAAGACCCGCCCAGATAATCCAGCACAATTTCCCCCATCTCAAGATCTGTGACTTGGTTACACCCGCAAAAACCCTTTTCCATTTGAAGGTAACAGGTACACGTTCCAGGGATTAAGGCCTGATATCTTTGGGGGCCGTGACTCAGCCTGGGACAGCACGTGAGGAAATGACAGACGCCAGCTTAGTGTCTGGGGAGAGAAGACAGAGACCAGCACAGGGAAGGGGGTATATGAGGGTGGCAACGGTATCAGTAAAGAGTTAATACATTTTAAATATGTATCGAAATAAATAATAAATTTTTTTTAAAAAAAAACTTCAGCCCTGCCACCTCCTAGCTGTGTGACCCTGGGCAATTCACTTCACGTCTCTGGACCTTAATCTCCTCCTCTGTAATATGAGGATACCGATATCTACTTCATGGACTTGTTGGAGGATTAAATAATATAACACGTGTAATGTGCCTAGCAGAGTGCTCTGCTCCTTGTGAAGTAATGAGTCGCCACAATTATCATTATTGTTGCTGCCTTTCTGAAAACGAGAAGTATTTTCCGCAGCAGCCCCGTGGGCGTGCTTGGGCGTGCGCACACGCACGCACGCAGGCACGCGCACACAGACACACACACACAACCCTTCCTGAGCGAGAGAAATAAGTTTTTCTGCTCCGAGCCCTGGTTTCTGAAACTCAGCATTGGCGGGGGGGGGGGCGCCCCGGCTAGCGACAATGGCGGGGGGAGGGGGGAGCGCCTTTGCAAAGGTACTTTTTGATCTGCTCTAACTGCCACTATAGAGAATTAGATGGAATTCATTTTTATGATGAAGGAATTAATGGTTATGGAGAGAATCGGGTTCAGGTGGAAGACTTGAATCCAAAGAAGGGAATAAAGCCTTGAAATTCAAATGAAAAATTATTATATAAGCATAAAGGAAACCTATTTTACACCTGTAAGACTAAATGTATAAATATGAACCAACTGCTCCCTCTGGGAAATGGGGATTGTGCTTTTAATTCACCTAGACAAATATGCAGTGCATTCTCCCTGCCACCTATACATTTCAATGAAGACCTGGCACCCACCAGGGGCCCCTGGGTACCCGCAGACCTGCCACCTGCTCCCTCAGGCTAAGCACCTTCCCGCCAGGCAAAAGCCCTTCCGGCCTCCCCAGAACCCCCAGAAAGCAGGTGAGCTCCCAAAACTGCAAACTCCTTGAACAAGGTCATCTCAGAGGCTCCCTACGATCGTGAACATTCTCTGATTCCACCGCCCCCCACCCCCAGCAGGACTCCCATGGCCGTATGTAAAACCTTGTGGTCATCAGAATGTTTCCGTTTCATTCATTCATCCAATAACACCTTCTGGGTACCTACCATGTGCCAGCTTCTGTGCACAGTTTTGGGGATCATTTCGTTTACAAAAAGAGAAACTGAGGCCTCAAGAGAAAAATACAGAAGCAAGAAAGAGCTCTGGAGTCCTGGAGGCCTAAGTTAAAACCCCTTCCCTACCATAGCTGTTTGACCTCGGACCAGTCTCTGAGCCTCCCTGAGTCTCAGTTCCCTCCTCTGTAAAACAGAGGCACAGGTACGGACCACCACGGGTAGCGCTGCGATCAGACAGGCTTGCGCCAGCGGTGTGGCGCTAGTGGGCATTCGGAAACACTAGTCATGGATGTTGGTGCCCAAGGTCAAAGAGTGACGTGATCATTCAACTTTGCTCCTTGTTGAGCACTGCCTGCCTTCTTCTAGACGGAGCTCAGCCCTAGAATCGCAGAGACAAGTACAAAAGGGTCCCAGCAGCTGACTCTCAAGGGAGAGCAAAGCAAGAGGGCCGGCGGTGCTGAGAGCCAACTGCAGACCAAGCAGCGGCTGGTGTTTTCCTAATTCCCATCGCTGCTACGTAGGACAGTGCAGAGCAGCCATGTGCTGAGCTCCGTCGGGGCGTCGTTCACCCCACGCAGACGGCCGGTCACCCTCCTCATGTGGGAGGGGCAAGGCTCCAACTAACCTATGCGGAAACCTCAGCACACAGAGGGTGCACCAAAGGTCCAATGTCGCACAATCCCTGCCGTCACAAGGTTTAAGCCCAAGTCTTCCAGCCTTTTCCCAAGTCCAGATGTCCTGCTTGTGCTGGGATCATTCATTCGCTCATTCATTCATTCACCCAATGACCATTTATCGATGGCATTTGGGAGACAGCAATGAATACACACACAAGTACCCTTGCCTTTGTGGAACTTCGTGAGCTTCCACCAAGTCCTTTGCTCCTGCACCCAGGAGAGGAAAGACCCCTGCCCACTGAGTGAACCATGATAGAGGAGGGGGCTTCTTCCCAAGGAGAGGAGGAAGCAGGAGCCCTGGGGACCAAAGAAATCTCATTCCATCAGTTTCCTCTTAGCCACAAGCTGATCTGAGGTGGAGTACAGGCAGTGTTTGATCTTTTCATCCTCATTCCCATCCTACCCCACCCCCTAGAAAGCCTGGGGGCCTGGAGAGAAAGTCGGTCTGGGCTTGTGGACTTCCCTGGAACTCGTGCACAGCCCTGAGCTCCAGGCCAGCCGGCACTGAGCCCGCCACCCGCCTTTGATTTGTTTAATGAAAGTGCTTTGCCAATTCCGTAGATGCTCAGCTGTGATAAGGTAATTGTCCAAGGGTAAAGTCTACAACCCATTAACGCTGGACTCGGTGCAAATTGAACTTGGAGAGGTGATCTAAAGGGGCCAGAGAAGGTAGCCCAGCGCCATTCTGCCCCTTGGTCTTTTGTTCAGGCAGCCGGGAGCTTGGAAGAGGCCTCCCTCTGAGGCTCTCAAATGGTGCCAGAAACAGAAATTCTCATTACACACATGCTTCCTCATATCTGCACACGAGCACAGGCACTCACGTGCACACACCTGCATACCCGCACACGAGTACCTATGCAGGGACACTCACACACTCTTGCATGCGCTTACACAGGTGCACACATGCTCTCGGCCTCACGCATGCACACGGACGCATTCCAGTACACGAGTCACCTTCATCCCAGTCCACTCCCGGTAAGCCACTGGGGCCAGATTAGTTGGAGGGGCATCACCGTAGTCCTGAGAAGGTCCTTGTCCCACTCCAGAAAAAGGGGGATTACTAGTCACAGGCAGAGGAAAGGTTTTTACAGATATTGGGACCACCCCATAAAGATGGTCTCGCCTGCATCTCCGAGAGCCCGTGGGAAAGTGGTTAGCAGGAGAGGGAGACACAGGGCAGGAGGAGGAAGCGGAGGCCCAGCGGCTCAGGTGAGTGAGAGACGCATCTTGGCACCTGTCCGGTGGTCCTCTCACTTCAGCCTCACTTGTCCTTATTCCCAGAACCTCGAGACAGGACCAGCCAGAGCAGGAGGTAAGAGAGGAGGAGGGAGAGGAAGGAGGGAGGAGGCTCACCTGAGATCCTGCTTAGCGGTAGGCCTGGGAGAAGCCCGGCTGTTGCCTTTACGTGGAGAACTAGAAGCCAATGCACACGATTTTATTTTACTGGGGAAAGTAAAGGTGTTGAGCAGGAAAACATTTTGGTTTCCCTTTCCTTCCTATTCAGGATTGGGCAGATCGTTTCAAGGTCACTCTTAGAAGAGCACTACTTCTTAAAAGAAAGAAATAATCATAAAAGATCGGGGAAGTGGAGGAAAGGTGTTCTGTTCCAAGGGTGCCTCTTCAGATGTGGCGCAGAGGGATTACGGCCTCCGGAACCTGGAGGGAGCCTCCAGAGAGTCCTTTGTTCATGGATATTTCATTTCTCTCCCCCCCCACGGCCACCCCCTCCTCTCTCATTATCAAACATTTGAAGACTGAATAATTCCATTTGTCGATGTCTTTGGCCTCTTCCAGCAGAGCGGGGCAGGCCCGAGCCTCTGAAAATGCAAAAGGCCCCTGCCGAAATCAAAACCCCTGGTTTTCAAGGTGGATTTATCACCCTTTAAAGGAAGATTTATTGGGTAATCGCTTTCAAAAAGTTCTCATTGCACAGGAGTCTGAAATAAGGAATGTGCTCTCTCTTGGGCTGGGGGACGAGGGCCCTGGCCACTTGGGGGCAGGGAGAAGGGAGCCCCATTAAGGCCTAAGTCTTACACTTGCCATAAATTCACGGTCTGGGCAGGGGGCAGCCAGGGAGAGGCCAAATTTGCCCCGCTGAACTCAACCTGGGGTCTCGCTTCTGTGCCGTGGGGCTATTTATTTCTCTTCCATTTTCATGGAGTTTGGAGGGTTCAGTTTGGAAACTTGGGAGGAAGAATTCCTATTAGCACTGTTGTCGCCCTTAAAAAAGAGGAAGGGGGGTGGTAGCAGAGATTTAGAGCAGACAGGGAGAGGCGGAGGTGGGGGGCAATTGTCCAAGCCAGACGGCACCAGAAGATAGCGATTCCTGGCGGTGGGGAGCGCTGGGCCTGGAGATGCACCCTCAGACCACACGGAGGAAAAGGATCCTTTGGCCAAGCCCATCTGGACCAAAGGCTCTTCCCAGGGACTCAGGTCTGAGCTGCAGCCCCAGAGTAGTGGAGGGCCATACATACCTCTGGAAACCATGGAGATGGGGCGGCGGTGACAAGACAGAATCCCAGAGAAAAGCCGCTGGGGGGAAGTCAGAGAGGCAAGGAGGAAAAGAAAAAGAGGGACTGTCTCCAACACAGACGGAGGGGATCACAGGATAGATGGGGTTGGGGGGCAAAGAGAGACAGGACAGAAAAAGTGTGTGTGTGTGTGTGTGTGTGTGTGTGTGTGTGTGTGTGTCAGAGGGAGAGAGAGAGAGAGACTAAAGGGAAGCTTCCCAGACCACGCAGCCTAACACACACCATCAGACAGGGGCCCCTCGGAGCCTCAGAGCCTCTCTGCAGCAATTGGAGGTCTTCAGAGTTGATTAATGTCTATCCCGGGAGTGAATTTGGGGGCGAGGGGGTTAGCCAGGAGAAAAGAGCAGAGGAGGAGAAATCCTCCCCCCACCGCGGCTGCAGCCGCCTGAGTCTCCAGGTGAACCCCCCTTTCCCCTGCTGGATGTGAAATCGCCATTTCACCCGCCACACTTCTTAATTGTTGCAAAAATCATTTGTGAAATTGGTCTCCAACAGGCGAGAACGCCACGCTCATTCCGACAGACAACCCCCCTCCCTTTCTTCCCCAACTGTGCCCGCCCAGACTGGGCCCACGGAATCCCCAAGCCGCAAAAGCCAGGGTTGGCGCAGCGGCACGGGGCCTGGGGGAGCCTGCTTTCAGTTTGGTGTCATGAGTGGACCCGCCGCTGGGAGGCTTCTGCGGTGGTGAAGGGTGAGGGACCATGCCAAGAGCAAGGGGGCCAGGCACAGGGTGGTCCGGGGTTCTGAGGGTCCCCAGTGATGGCCGGCTGACAAGGCTGTGGGCCGGGCACATGGGTGCTGGCTGTGCACTTGCCCCACTGGGCTCAGAGATGCCCGGGCACCAGCAGGATGGAGCCTCCCAGCCTCCCTGCAGCCCTGGCTGCCTGAGGCCATTTCTCACCTGGGAAATTGACCAAAACACACACTCACGCCTTCCCAACCCCCGCTTACAGCTGTGCCATGGAAACATCCAGGTGACCTCACAACATAAACACAGACACAGACTCTCACTTAGAAACACACCTTCACTCATACTGACCCCAAACGGACCTGCACATCCACCCGCCTGCACCTAGACACACGCAGACGCAGCCACAGGCCCGTAGTCACACACGGGACGCCGGTCCATTCCACTAATACAGAGGAGAGCTGGGTAAAACCTTCCAAGCAAGGAGGGAAATTAGTGATGAAGGAATGAATGAATGAATGAATGTGCAGTATATGGATATGTGTATGTTTACACGTACAGAGAGAATATACATCCACCTCCGGAGGTCGAGGCAGGCCAGGCCCCCCCAGCAAGACTGGTGATGTGAAGGGGTTACCTTCTTTCCTGGCAAAGAGCTTCACCTCCCAATCTCTCTGCGGTGGGGGAGGCCCCTGTACCTCAGGCAGCCTGGCAGCCTGGTCGGGGCAAGACACCCCAGGCCCGCCTTTCCAATTCTAAAGCTACTTAGCCTCCCTGGTTCTCAGTGCTGGAGCTGCCATAAGGTGTGAGTTGAACAAGTTTTTCAACAGGGTCGCCACTCCCAGAAGGCCCCTCCAAAGTCTGATGAGCCCCTTGTGCTTGGAGAGAGAGGAGAGAAGGGGTTCTGTCACATGCTGAGAGGGGCAAAGGTCACAGGTGAGAAGGGAGGGGGGACACACTGGGGCCAGCCATCGCAGAGCCCCCCAGGCTAAGATGAGGTTGACCCCACCGCCAGGAGAGGGCAGGCAGGGGGCGAGTTTGAGGGCCGGGTTTATTTTATTGTATTTTGCCTCCAGCTCTGGGCCTAGACACTCTTTCCCCGGGGAGACAAAAGGCCGGCGGTTGTGGCGTCCTGCCCCGCTGGGAGGGCGTTTCGCCCCCAGGGCACAGTGTCCTGAGGCTGGGGCTGCTGGTCACTCTGGCCTTCCAAGCAGAATGGTGGCCCTCTGATCACCCCACCCCCACTGCCGGCCATTTAACCGGAATGTCCCCCAATCCACCTGCCAGGAGTCAGAGCTGAGGAGCTCAGAACAGGCTCCAGCCCCCCATCTCCCACCGCTTTGGACCCCCGGATCCTCAACACCTTCCAGCTGTGCAGCCCGGGGATAGAGTACTCGCCGGAAAGGGGTTCTGGATTTTGGCCTGAGGGACCTAAGAGGAGGGTGAGGTCTATGGGGCGTAGCGGGGGGAGACATCTGGGAGGGGCGGGGCCTGGGAGGGGAGGAAAAGACACATCCCATCCCTGACACTTGGCAGACCCGCTGTTCCAAGCGTTAGACCCAGATACAGTCAC
Source organism: Avahi laniger (assembly GCA_963575035.1). Lineage (NCBI taxonomy): Eukaryota > Metazoa > Chordata > Mammalia > Primates > Indriidae > Avahi > Avahi laniger. The sequence goes on along the minus strand of CAUYSK010051170.1, from coordinate 18,181 downwards.
TCTGGGCTTCTCGGAGCTGCTAGAGGGCGAGCAAGAACCCGACACCAGGGCGCTGACATTATTTCACAGAGAAAGTCACAACCGATCCTTTCGAGTCGCCCCAGGCCGTGCTCCCGCGAGCCCCACTCGCGGAACCCCAGTGTGTACGACGAGGAAGCAGACGTGAAACACACCGGACTGCGACCCTGGGCGGCCGGAGAAAAGGCGACAACCAGGGGCCCGACGGAGGCGGACAGTCCCGTAGAGCCGGGTCGCCGAGCCGGCCGCGGACGACCCAGGGCTGGGGACTCCGCGGATCCGGCCCATTCATCAAAGGGAGACACTTGGACAAAGTTGCCGCCCCCCAGCCCCTTCTCCCCCGGCCCCCAGCTCCCCGGGCTCCGCTCCCTGTTTTCACGGACAGTTCAAATTCTCCCCCAAAACGAGGTCGAGCCGAGGATTAGAAAAGGGAAAAAAATATTCGTTGGCAATTTCTTTTCGTTATTGGTCCTCGCTGCCTTCCGCCCAGGCCCCTTCCCTCCTCATGAATAAAAGAAAAGTCCGAACCTATCAGATCCCGTCCGCTGCCTCCTCCTCCTCCTCCTCCTCCTCCTCCTCCTCCCGCCGCTGCTGCAGTTGAACACTTTTGCACAACTTACCCAGCTAGTCGCTCGCGCCCCCTCGCTTCTCCACTTCGCTTCCCCAGCCCGGTCACCCCCTGTCGCCTCCTCTCAGGGCCCGAAACCCGAGGTGGCACCTTCTTCCCTCCCGCGTCCCCCGGGGGCGGTGCGAGCGCGGAGAGCAGGGAGGGGGCGAGCGAGAGAATAAATCTATAAACAAATACGCAAAGGAAACCCTCTCCGCAGTCTCTGGGCTCCGAAACTTCGGCCCCGAGCGCGACCGCCAGCCGCTCGCCAGTCCCAGGCCGGGGCCCCCGATCCCGGCCGCGTCCCACCAGCGCCTGCACGGCCCGGCCTGGCCTCGCACCGCGGGCGCACTCGGGGTGGGAGTGTTTGTTTGTTTGAACTTCCTCGTCGCCCCCCTCCCCCAACCTCCGCCCCCGCCTCGCCCCCCTCCCCGGCTTCTGGACGCGTTCGACTGCGGCCGGGGTGGGGGCGGGGAGGGAGAGTGTGCGGAGGGGAGGAGGAAGAGGCTTAAAAAAAAAAAAAGCAGGAGACGAAGGAGAGAAAGAGATCGCAGCAGGGGTAAAGGGAGCGGACGAAAAGCGATTTTTGGCGACTTGGGATTCGTCCCCCGCGAGCGCAAGAATGGCGGCCCTTCCCGGCACGGTCCCGAGGATGATGCGGCCGGCTCCGGGGCAGAACTACCCGCGCACGGGATTCCCTCTGGAAGGTAAGCGCCCCGGCTCGCCTGGCCTGGCCTCCCGCGCCCGGAACTCGGGGTCCCGGGAGAGGTGGCAAGCTCCGGGGGGCGGCGGCGGCGGGCGGTAGCAGGGGGGTCCCCTTCCCGTCTGGGTCCGAGGATGGGCGCGGGACTCGGGAAGTTTCTGGGACCGACGCTCGCCCGTTTCTGCGTGGGCTTCACCGTCCCGCGGCCTCCGCTTGGCGGGTCGCGCGTTGCCGGCCTTTACCCGCAGGGTGGAACTCCGGGTAGACGTTGCCTCCTGGTGAATTTCGGGTTCTAGTGAATTTCAGCTCTTTCCACTATTTTCAGATACTTCTTCCCTGAGAGATTCTGGGCTTTCTGCTCCTGTTTTGAATTGTTCTTTCCACCCTTGGCATGGTCTTCCAAACCCTTTTATTTCGAAATACCTGCAATGTGTGATACTTTGTATGTCTAAACTACGATCGCTATCCGTTTCTTCCAAAGCGAGCCTCCAACACTCCTGCTTTTCGGTCTGGACACAAACTAATTCGAAATAATAAATAGTAACGATTTTTTCCCCACAAAACTTTTTACTCGGGCTTCCGAACTCTAGAAATCTCCGGGGAGACAACCTCGAAACGGCGAGAGGGCACGGCAACGTGGAGACACGGGGAACGTGTTCATTTTGTAACGTGTCCTTTGGCGGAGGGGGACAGGCGGCCAAGGGGTTCCCCGCCGGAGAAAGGGCCGGGAGCGCACCGCCCAGACCCTTTCCTGCGTTTTTGTTCTGTTTTCTTTTTAAACTAGTGGAAGGCCTTCGACCTGTCACTGAGGGCTCGTTTGGCTTCTGGGGTTAGGTGGCCCAGGGGTGTCAAAGGGAAGGAGAGACATGTGCAACTTTTCTTTTTTAATTACTCTTCTTGTAGCTGCCTGAGTCCCTTGTGCGTGAGACGGGGAGAGCAGGCAGGGAGGGGGTGGGCGGGCAGGCAGCCCGCGATCCGAGGAGGGGGGCCCCTTGGGCAGCGAGACGGCGCCGGGTCCCGGAATTAGACAGAGGCGAAGAGAGCGGCTCCGTGATCAAGTGCGCGCGAGCAGCCACGCAGGCGGGAGGGCGCGCAAGCCCGGGGATTTGCCGTAGCACTCTCCTGTAGCGAATGCAAGTAAAACAGGCGGCCGAGGACGCGCGCGGATTAGAACAATATTTGCCCAACATGACGCAGAATACTGAGGAGAGCCGAGTGCCGGTCGCTAAAGAGGCTCTTGAATATAAAGTTGGGCGCTCAAGAGCTCTCGAGCGCTAATGGCATATCCCGCCACGGAGACCGAGTGACTCTGACTTGGCGACGCATGATTTCTGATTAAATCCGAGGGTGGCTTCAGACACCTACTTTTACAAAGAGAGGTGGGGGGACCGGGAGAGGGAGGGAGGGGGCGGCAGGAACAGTTCAGCAGCCAAGACTCTTCTTGCCTCCTCCTTTCCAATTATACTGTCAGCTCCCAGCACTCGCGCGGCTGTGAAATCGTTCTAATCTTCCAGATCTCCGCAGCCGCTGAGTCCCCAAATTGGGGGGATCGAGGCCGGATTAGTGCACCGGGTGTCCCCCAACCTTCTGTGAGGAAAATGTGTAGACTTTGCATTAGGCGACTGGGGCGTTCTCTCCTCCCCAGCACACACCAGGGGTTCCTGTCTTCCTGGTCCCAAAGTCACCTACACCCCGGACTCTGGCCCATCTGCATGCCAGTGTCTCAGCGCCTGCCGGGACAGTTCATGGATTTCTGAGACCAAGTGAAGTGTTCGATGTAGGAGCTTGCGGGCAGGGGTGTGTCCCAAAATTGTCCTAAAACGAAACTAGAACTTCGAGAGTGGTTGGAAGCAAGGGGAGTCCCTTGAAGGACAGCCAGGTACCCCCAGAGGCAGTGGCCAACAGCATTATGTCACCCGTTCCTAGGGTGTGCCTCAGCTGTTCTACCACAGGTAGCACAGCTCTGCTGCTCAGGCCGGAGCCGTAAGTGCTGGTAAGCAGCCAGCCCTGTCTGGCCCCCAATAAAACGCATCAGTCTTGACTACTAGGAGTGTGGAACTGACCAGATGGGCCGCATCTCACCAGTTCCTGGCCTCTCTGAGAGGCAGGCAGACCTGCAGCCCAAGCTGTGGCCTAGGGGACAGAGAGCCATTGGTGGCAAGATCTCTAAGGCTCTGCCAGCCTGGTGGCTCTGCTCTCTGGCCTCTGTCTCTCTTGCTCCCCTTCGCAGGGCATCCAGATCCTCCAGGTGTGCCCTCATTCCTCCCAGTGGCGCAGGAGCTGGGGAACACAGCATCTGGGGAGACTTTTGCAGCCATGACCCCTCTCTCCATCTCTGCAGACCCTCCTTCGGTGTCATGGCACTTGTTTCCCAAACTACTGAAGCTCCCAATGTTAGGACATCAGAGATTCACTCTCAGAGATCTTAGGGCTCAAACAAAATTGGAGTCAGGGTGTGCACTCGGTATCTCCTTCCCATCCTCATCCTGAGCCTCTTTCCTTCTTCCTCTCCCCTCCCTTCTCCAGTGTCCACTCCCCTTGGCCAAGGCCGGGTCAATCAGCTTGGAGGGGTCTTCATCAACGGGCGACCCCTGCCTAACCACATCCGCCACAAGATAGTGGAGATGGCTCACCATGGCATCCGGCCCTGTGTCATCTCTCGCCAGCTGCGTGTCTCCCATGGCTGTGTCTCCAAGATTCTCTGCCGCTACCAGGAGACTGGGTCCATCCGGCCCGGAGCCATCGGCGGCAGCAAGCCCAGAGTGAGTGTCTTGGCCACAGAGGCTGGCAGGTGGCTTTCCCATGGTCTGGGGATCTTGGCTGTGGCCCCTCTTCCTACCCTGGGTCATCCAGGAGCACTGGGATGTCTACATGCTCCCCATGGAAAGTACAGTGGAAGAGTGTCCCCTACTCCCAGACAGCCTCCCGCTATTTTCCCATTAATGAATATCTCAGGGATGAGGACAACTGAGGTCTAGATTGTCCAAGACTTTGATGCTCTGAGCCTCCCCGGGCTGTCCCAACATCTGTCCCCAACCCCTTAACACCTTCTGAGATTAGGGAAAATCTTCTCTCAGCCTCACCTGAAATAGTGAGAGAGGACCCTGGGGGTTCCAGTTGGGTTTATTTTACCTATCCCTGCCCCTGCCACACACACAACTGTCTTCCTGGGAGCCAGGAACAGGTTTCTTGAAAGGATAAAGCCAATTTCTTAGGGGGGCACGGTGACCTGAGCCATCGGCCTGGCCTGGGGCTCTTGGGAGGTTGGTATTAAAAGTATCTCCCTCCCCCCACCCCATCTTTCCACTCCTGCTCTCCCACCTCCACCTCTGAAGCAGGTGGCGACTCCGGATGTGGAGAAAAAGATCGAGGAGTACAAGAGGGAAAACCCAGGCATGTTCAGCTGGGAGATCCGCGACCGGCTGCTGAAGGACGGCCACTGTGACCGCAGCACCGTGCCCTCAGGTGAGAAGGCAGCTGAGCCAGCACGGCCTGGGGGGTGGGGGGCTGGCCAGGGGGCTGGAGATGGGAGAGAGAGGAGGGGAGATGGTGGTTGATGGAGAACTTGTAAAGAAGTTGGGAGGAAAAGGAAACAAGAAGGCAAGGAGAGTTAGGGCATGAGAGTGAGTTAAAACAGAAAGGAAGAAGATGGGCAGAGGGAAAGAAAAGAAAGTCAGGAAAGAGTGGGGAAAGGAAGAAAGGCAGGAGGGAGAGAGGAAGGCAGGCAGGAAGGAAGGAGCAAAAAGTTAACCTGAAAGGTTGGATGATAAAAGAAGCTCCCTTGGAGCTTGATGGAAGAAATGTCCCAAATAGATGGGTTTGTCCTAGGAGGGTTGATGTCCATTCATTTCTGTCATCATTTCTGTTCCGTTGCTACCACCAGCCATGAGCGGGTCCCACAAGTGGGGGCCCCAAAGCGTGCTTGCCTGTGAGAGGGAAAGTGGCCTGGTGTGTGTGTACATGTGCACATGTGTACATGTGCACTGAGGCGTGCAGGGCCAGGGTGCACACCTGAGTGTGGGGGTGGTGGCGGCAGGGCTGGAGGGACTTCAGGGAGCCCCAGGGCAGTGGGTGTGGGTGTGAGTGCGTCCAAAGTATGTAAGTGTAAGGCACACCTGTGTGCAAGGATGTGTATAGGAATGCACTAGGCGGGTGTCTCTGCCCGGTCTTACCACTTTGTGCCCGAGATGTGAGTCAGGCCTCCCTAACCGGGTGACTGAACTTGAGTAGGTGTTAATGCTTAAAGATGTCTGTGTGGGGGGCGGATGAATGTAAGGAAGCGCGCGGCTTCCCGGCTTTCTCCCAGGGTCCCGGCCGCCGCCTGGACCCAACAACTTATACTCGCTCTTTTGCTTTTGAATTTCTGAGGTTTAGTGAGTTCGATTAGCCGCGTGCTCAGAATCAAGTTCGGGAAGAAAGAGGAGGACGACGAAGCGGACAAGAAGGAAGACGATGGCGAGAAGAAAACCAAACACAGCATCGACGGCATCCTGGGTGACAAAGGTAGGGAAGTGCCCGGGGCCCGCGACGCCGAGCCGGCGTTTCCCACGCTCCAGGTGTGGGCCAGCGGTTCTCTCCTGCGGCCTGGGAAGGGTGTGCACGCCGGGGCAGCGGGGAGCCTCTCTGGCGGGGAGCCGCTCCAGCCCGGGCGCTTCCTTCGCGGGGCAGAGCCCGGCGCCGACAACTGTGCGTCCCCGGGGAGCGGGGGCTGCGGGCTAGTGCGCCGTGCGCCGCGGACAGTGCCACCCCCGCGCGCGCGCGCCTGGTCTACCCGAGTTCTGCGGGGCGCGCGTCCTCCGGAGCTGGCGTTTTGGCTGCTGGTCCCGGCGTCGATCAATTATTTATAGGAAACCTGGGCAAGGGGGGCGGGGGGCGCGGAAGGAGGAGCCGGCTTGCAGCTCCCTAAATGAATTTGTTAACCAGACCCGCACACGCTCTCTAAACGGTCCCTTGAAACCCCGCCTGACAGTTGACTGACCGCTGCAATCAATAAAAATTAGCGCGGGCCGCCGCCTGACTCTCAGTCCCGCGTTGCCAGGGCGGAGCGGGGGGCAGAAGGGTGCCTTCCTCTTTGGTGTGCGCCGGCCGGGCCGGGAGTTGAGGCCAAGTTCCCAGTTGCCTGGGGTCGTAGGGTCCCAGTGAGGGAGAGACTCAAGCTCCGCACACCCTTTCCCTACCCTTGCCGGGCTTCCGCGCGCGCTGGCTGGAGTCTGAGCGCAGCACCAAGGTTTTTGTCACGACCAGCTAAGGAAGGCGTTATCTTTCAAGCGCCTGCACGCCCGGGGAAGGGGAGTGTGCTTTTGTTTCTTGACCGGGGGAAGTTTGGAGAGAAGGAAGGGAAACTCCTTCCTCATGACCCCTTCCCCGCGCAGTTCTCTTTGAGATTTGGTAAGTATGCATTAAGTAGCGACAGGGAGAGAAATAGCAGTGGAAGACCCAGAGTCACAAAGGCTGGGGGGATGGCGGAGAAAGCTCCCCCCACAAACACATGCAGGGAGGCGGCAGGCTGAGAGAACGGAAGGACAGTGGCATGGGAACCTGCAGAAACCATGGCTTTGCAAAACGTGGCAGAGTGTCCTGGATCCCGGAAGCTTGTGAAAAGCACATTTTGTCTGGATCTCCTTCCGGGGATCTCTCCCAGCTCCCCTCTCCTCGCCTCCCCAGAACTGCTAGCACAGGTCTCTCTTGAGTTCTCATAGTCCCTTTCAACCTTGGAGATGAACTTCACAGACAAAGCCGGCTTCCAAAGACAACTGGGAGTGGACGCCCAGCCCCCACAGGCCTGTTTGGAGGGAGAAGGATTGGGGGCTGCGCAGCCCGGTACCAGGGCAGGCGGGAGCTGGGGAAGGGGCGGGCTATTGACATTCAGGGCCCCGAGAGGAGCTGCAGTCCCGCTAGGGACAAAAGGGCGAGGGAAGAAAGGGAGAGAGCTGCGTCTGGCACCCCGCTGTGCCAGGCCTGCTGAGGGGCCTTGGGTCTGCAGCGGGAGGCAGCCCTGCACTGCCAAGCAGCCCCCGCCTTGGCAAGTCGGCCCAGAGCCCTGGGACACCTGCGGGGGGAGGGAACCCAGTCCTTAATTCAGTTCCTGTTGGAAAGAGACTAGTTGGACTGTTTTGGGAGGGGGCATAGAACTTGCATTGTCCTTCCTGGAGAACACTTACCAGGCACCTCTTATGAGAGTTACCCCAGAGAGAAGCAGAAGGGGGTTTGGTTTTATTTGCAGAGACTTTAGGTGTGTGTACGGTGGAGCTATGTGCAGTTCTATCTGTGCGGAAGCCTAAATAGGTAAATTTCCTCAGAAAGGGGAAAAGGTAAGGAGAGGACCAGGATGGAAAGATCATGCAGTTTGGGGGATCCCTTTGACTCAGGGAATTCAGGGGCCCCCAGTGCTGTCCTGGGCTTACGAACCCAGCTAACAGGCAGCTTCGCTGGATGGAGGTTTTCCCTGCTGCAGAACCAGGAAGCGCCAAGTCCCCGAGGGTTTAAAGAGGAGCCTGTGTCGGATGGGGGAGGCTGAGAACACAGGTGCTGGGTCTGCAGAGGACTTGCAGACATGAGATGATTTCAGGCAGGGGGCCTGGTGTCCAGAGAGTCCCGCAGTTTTTGAGTGATGGCGGGTGTACACTGGACAGACTTGTAAGCGCATGCGTCTCTCGGCATGACTGTTCACCCACGGGGCCTCTGGATGTGAATGTCCTAGGTGTAGGTCTGCGCAAGTGGGCTTCGGCATGGGTGTGATGTGTGATTGTAAGTGGGCGCGAATGGGCAAGACATTGGTGCGGATGAGAAGGCCATCTGTCCATCTGTGGACAAATTATATCGTTTTCCAATTTGAGTGCCTGGGCCAGTACACAGGCACCCCAATGAACCCCTCTTCTCTCTCCCCGGACCCAGACACTAGTTTCATGGCCAAGTTAATGGTGAAAAGACCTACCACCCTCTTCCCAAGTTGTCCAGGTCTGGAGGGGCAGAGATGCCCCATGGGCAGAGCAGGCGGTGGTGTGCACACCCGAAACTTTGTTTTGGCTTCCTGCTCTTGAAAAATGCTTTCTCTGGGGTGGGGGGGAGTTGTCCCTCTCATGGCGGGGAGCCACCAAAGAAGGGGTTTAAGAGCTCTCCTCTTTAAGCGCTAAAGAGAGATCCCTCCCTGAGTCCGTTTTTTCCTATCGTCCGCTTGGCATTTAATAATGTTAAGACTTATTAGAGCTGGTAATGAAAACTGGGACTGCTGAATAGGAAACTGTGTTGGAGAGGGGTGTAATAGCTTCCAGGCATGGTAAGAAACTATTTATCCGCAATCAGTCCTCACTCTCAGAGTTTGAAGCACAAACGTTAAGTTGAAGGGTTTTAAAGCAGATTAAATTGAGCTTTTATTTCTGTGCACTTTCATCTCTGAACAGCTCACTCCTGCTCCCCTTGGGCTGATATTCATGAGGCTGTTCGTATTTTTTTTTTTTTTTTGCTCTTATCCTTGTTAAGACTGAGTTATTAGGATTGTTGCTTGTGAGAATTCTCAGACCGCTGTTGATAGAGGCTCCGACCATGCTCTGCTCACCTGGAACGGGAAGTGGACAGTTCTATGGTCCCATGCACTTGGACTCTCTCCTCTTCACCCCATTCCCTGGGGATCAAGGGATAGACAAGCCAGGGACCCAACAGAGAGAGGAGTTGAGGAGGGAGGAGAAAGGAAAAGATTCTCCCAGAATCTGAGCCCAGAGAGATTCCTGTGGGGAATTTGATAGGGGGTTTCGAAGGGTCAAACCATTTCTCTGTGGTAACTAAGGGAGTGAGTGTGAAGAAAGAAGCAGTAATATAAATAACAACAGTAACAGTGGCAAACAATAACGCCAAAGCCTCACGCATCTGCCAGGGTACACATTTAAGCCAAAACTGACCAGATCAGACATGGGGCTGCAGTTGGTCTCCAGGGTGGAAAGCCCACCAGGGTGCAATTAATATGAAATACGGAAAAAAGTTACGAGACAAGAATTTGGAGAAGAGGTGGAGGAGATGGTGTGTCCTCTGGGGGCAAATCCCTGGGGTGTCAGAGTCCAGCCAGGCCGGAGTAAGACTTCCTGGGTCTGAGACCATCTGAGGTTGGGGGTCCAGGAGGGTGTGGGAGGCAGATTTGTTTTTCTTTGCACTTTTTTCCTTATTTATTTTTTAAAGCAGCAAACTTACAGGTGTGGAATGGGAAATGACGGGGCAGGATCGGAAAGGAGGGGAGAGCCCGGAGTGTCGGTTTTAGACACTTGTAAAAGGAGGCGGGAAACAATTTAATTTGGCAGTGGCGATGGCTGCTAATGCGGTTTTCGGTCGTTCGCTACACTGGAGGAAGCTGTTTTGATTGTGTGTACAAGGACCTGCCAAATTTAATTAGGCTCCGGGGGAGCGAATGAATAGGGGAAGGGGGGCACAGCTCCGCTCAGCCCACACCGTTTTTTCGGCTTCACACCTGGAAGGGGCATTGTTTACCGGATCGGGCGAGAACCAGGCAGGGGAGGAGGCGGAGAGGGAGAGGGGCCTCGGGAGAGGGTGCGAGGGAGGGGAGGAAGATAGTCCATTTATCAAGAAACAATCTGCATTGATTTAAACCAACAAGTTCCCTCGCCTGTAAATGTGTATTTAGAGAAAGGTAATTGACACTCCACCAAATCAAAGGATTACCCCGGGTTGGCAATCTAATCAAACAGAGTCCAGGCGGGATTTGAGGCTGTTCAGAGTGGGATCAGCTTCGCATAATGGGGGCTCGGAGGAAGACGGGAGGGTGTCAGGCGATTCCCCGGCTTTAGGCAGCGCTCGGCGGCGGATACTCAGCGAGACCAGAGGCAGAGAGGGAGGGGGCGCGAGGGGCTCCGCCGGGCCGGGGCGGTGGGGGTGGGGCCACTCCCGGCGGAGGGGCTCCAGGCGAGGGGGCGAGCCCACACTGGGCTGACAAGACTCCCCCTTTCTTCTCTCCATTCCCCCCGACCGAATAAGAGAGAGGGGGCGGAGGGAGCTAGACTAACGAAGAGCAACAATGGAGAGATAACTATTACAAAGGCAAACACTGGCGCTCGCGCGCTCGCAGCCCCGGAACCCGCGGTAAATAAACAAAGTCGGCAAACTGTTCGCCAGATAAACTCGTGCCTAAATCGAGTGTGACGGGCAAGGAGAGAAGAGACAGAAGGAGATAAGGTTGGAGGGGGAATGAACGAGCATAATCTAATAGAAGACATTTAGAAAACAAACTTTAAACAAGGGAGAACAGGCGAGCGGAGGGTAATTATCCGCCCCAGCGAGCGGGGGAAGCCGTCGGAGGGCTGGGAGGAGGTGCGTGGGGATTGGGGGCCGCGGAGAGCGTGTGTCGGGGGGAGAGTCTTTGGGACTCCGCGGGGAGCCAGGAGAGGGTCCCCGGGGCGCGCCAGGAAAGGGGCTTGGCTCGCAGATTGAGGTTCCCGCGCTGTCCGTCTCCCCGAGCGCAGACGCGTCTAAACCGGGTGGGGTCCCCCCGCTGCGAGGGCGCGCGGGTTTGTGTTCACCTCGGGGCACGCACCGCCACGCACCGGCTGTTTCAAGACGTTTGTACCTAAAAGACGAGTGTGCACGGCGCAGCGGCTAAAGGAATTAGATATTTACCAGTTTGAAATAAGCCTGGCTAAGAAGAAGAGAGGAGAGAGAGAGACATTGAAAAGATGAGGCTGGGGGAAGACTTCAAACGAATTCATCATTTGGAATGGTAGAGGGGAGATTTACCGGACAGTATTGGGAAGTTATTTAGATATTAATAACACATTTTCCTGAGGCGCGACCACGGCAGCCATCTGCGCTGCTCTCCGAGCTATTTGGCTGGGTAAAATATGGGCGTCTCAAATGTTGGGAAGAGATAACGCAATCAGGCTAACCCTGGTCCTAAGTCTCCATCGCAGCGTTAAACCCGGATTAACCTACCCCCCCACTCCCGCCGCCCCCTCCCCTTGCACAGCGTCCAAATTTTCAGTGGAATTTACATGGAAGGATTTAAAAGCACATATAACAGTAGCCTTAAAGCAGTAAGGTGATTATTTGGGCTTTTTTTTTTTAAATATGTCTTTCTGAAAATGATAGTTGTCACACGCTACATTTTATATAAATAATATTATATAAAAACATATATTTTTATATAGGGAGCGAGAGCTGAGCAAATGGGATTTCCTTCCAGGTTCCCTTTTTGGAGTCGTATTTTACCATCATTCTGTCATTATCAGCAAAGTTGATGAGGCTTCATTCTGTACTGCGGGGGTGAGGGCCCCTTAGAGTATAAACAAGCAATGTACGAGGTCCTGGCTCTGGTCCCGGAAGCTCATGGTCTAAGGCCAGACAGAACTCAAAGCCCAGAAAATATAATGTCTGGCGAGGGGAAGGTTCTTGCACAGAAGAGAGACCCCAAAGGGAAGGTTCTCCAGAGGCTCTGGGGCCTTGAAGACCCTGACTAACGGGGGACACATTCCAGGAATTCCAGAAAAATAGCTGTTCTCCCCCTCCCACTCCGGACTAATGGGGAAATTAGGAAACCCAGTTGAGTATGGGGATAAGAGTGGGTTGGAAGATTGGGATACCCCCTCAGTTTGTGTCCTGGGCCTTCCCTCTTCTTTGCCCCTTCCCCCAATTCTGGCTGAAAGAGGAAAAGGTGGAAATGGGGTCAAGCTTCCTGACCTGCTCTGGAGCTATCCGCTCGGCTGGGGTCGGGCAGAGGGAGGGAGGGAACTCGCCTTCCCAAATCGAATCAAGGCAGAACGGTGACCTAAGGGGGAAACTTCGCCATTAGTAGATAGATCTCTCCAAAACTTCAAACAAAGTGGGGTGGGGGAGAGCGAGGCAGGGAAGGAGTCCGGAGAGAGAGCAGGGGGGACTACGAGCATGCGAAGAGGAGGGGCCTGGAGGAGGAAGAGAAGGGGTCGAGGGCAAAGGGGAGGTGGGGGCCAAAGGAAGGGGTGTGGGGAAGGGGATGCGAAGGGAGGGAGGTCGGCTGCACTTGGAACTTCAGCGCCCCGGGAGAGGCAAGCGTCCGCCCGAGGCAGTCTCGGGAGGGGTGAGGGGAAGTTGTGTGCGCCGCAAGACCAGCTCCGAAGGGGCTCCAAGGGCATCCTGGGGCGCCTAGGGTGCGCGTGCCAGACTCGCCGTTGGGCAGCTGAGCCGAGTGAGGGTTGGTTGCGGGGGGCCGTGGGGCCGCTGCTAAGGAATTGGCGCATTTCCCCGGAGTCTGCGGGTCTGCTGACGGACCTCTCCATGACGTGGTCGCCTGAGTCCGGGTGGACACTGCGGGAGGGCTGGGAAGAGGCCGCGGAGGCAGAGAGCCTCAGAGGTGGCACGAGGAAGAGTCTGAAAGGAGGAGAGCGCGAGAAAATTCCGAGTGAGAAGGACGGAGCGCGGGAGAAGAGAACCTTGCATAGTTCGAGGACGCTGAGGAACGCCGAGGGGCCGCGGCAGGCGCTGAGCAGCAGGAAGAAAGACGAAGAGAGGCAGAGTCGCCGAAAGGCTGGCCTTGGGACCCGCAGAGCAGGAGAGCCAGCGGGACCTAGACACAGCCCGCGGGAGAGCGCGGGCGGAGAGGGCGAGCGCGGAGCCGGGCGGCGGCGAGGGGAAGGCGGGAGGCGGGCGAGCCGCTGCCGCCCTTTTGATCCTCCGCCGCTTCCCCTTATCAGAAGCGCTTTCGGTGACACCGGCACAAAGGCAGTTCATCATATTACAGCGCGTCCCGGCGGCTCGCTGCGATCCCGCCGCTTAATTAGAGGCGAGCGAGCTGGGCCGGCAGGGCTGGAGGGAGGCCGACCCCGAGGCGGGGGCCGGGGCTCCGCGCCCAGACCCGGGCGCTGGGAAGGGGCGGCCCGCGCGCCCGGCGGAGTCCGGACCTGGGGCGAGGGGGCGGGGAACCCTGATTCAAAGCGCGCAAAACAAACAGGCCAGCCCGGGTTTCACCGCCGGGAGAGTAAAGCTCGCCGCCTTCCGGTTTAGCAGCTGCCCCTTCTGAGTTCTCGTCTTCGGGAAGGGACGGCACGCAGGCCGCTATCCGCACTCCAGGCTTCGGACGCTAAGGGGGAGGTCACAACCCAAGGCGAGCTGAAGGCTTTGTGCTGCTCCGGGTCCAGTCCGCACCCACCGGTTCCCCGCAGCTTAAGTGTTCGATTCCCAACTCCGACTGACCAGCTTTCCCTATCTCTATCCGAACCCAGGTGGGCGAGGCTGGAGGAATCCCCGAGGGGCAAAGTGCATCGTGGTAAGGGTTCTAGTGTCCGTCCAGCTCCCCCGACTCACTAGGGATGTAATCTTGGACAACACGACCTCTCTGGGCCTCCGTTTCCTCTGATGAAAAAATACAGAATTAGACTAAGACAAGATTTTATCCTTTTGGGGGATCCTGGACCCCTTTGGGAATAGGATAAAATCCCAAAAGCAAGCAAACCAACCAAACAAAAAAGCCCTGGCCATTCACACAAGTTCATATAGGCAGAATTCTGCATCCCGCACTACAGAGGGGTGTCTGGGCTTGCAGAGGTCACACCCTGTTCAGGACCTCCATCTGCATGTCTCCTGATGGCTCCGCTGTTCTCTAGGGAGCTTCTGAGTCCAGGATCAGGGAGCCCAAAATGAGGATATGGGGAGGGCACTGCAAACCTGCCCTCTGTCTGGCCCTTGCTGTTTCTTCCTTTCTCCAAAACAGAGGCAAGGGAGCCCACGCTGCCCTCCCCCAGTTTGGTCATTGGAAGGGTCCTTTCTGGAGCGTTTATATGCAGAGATAAACACACATGTCATGCCCCTCTTTTCCCTGTACCGCCAAAAAATGAAATTTTCCTCTGGGGGTGAATGTGTGTGAATTTCTTTATTCATTCTGAACAAATTTTCTTGAGCACCTACTAGGTGCCAGGCATTGTGTTAAGTGCTGAGAATACCTGAGACATCAAGAAGGTCCCTGCCCTCTTGGAGCTCTGAGCCAGGTGGCAGAGACAGAAAATAAACAAGGCCACAAATAAACAGACATGTCTCAGAGTTTGTCGTGTGCATACCTGGATCTCCTTGTGGGCCTGCCTGTTTGCAGAGATGCCTGTGTATGTGTGTGTGGGTAAGTGGAGGGCAGGGTTGTGGATGGGGTGTGTGTGTGTATGTGTGTGTGTGCAGGTCCGCGTGTGAGCACAACGTGGTGTGTGTTTGGGGCTGAGGCTGAAGTTGGCAGGCAGCCCCCCAGCTGACCTCTGGAGTTGCAGGCCTTGGCCCACCACCTCTGGCCTCGTTACACCGAAGGTTCGGAGAAAGAGGCAGAGGGAGGAGCGGCCCAGCCGCAGGACTCTGGAGCCTCTGTCCTCTACTGCCCTCTTTGATGCCTCAAAAAGACCGAAGATCAAAGAGGTCCCCCACCGAAGCCCCTGGGTACCCCTGGGACCAAAAAAGGGTAGGGGCCAGGAAGTCGCTTGGAAAACTCCACCCTAAACTTCCCTGGGGTCCTTTCCGTGGGACCCAGGCCAGGTGAAGCTCCAGCCAAGTGGGCCGCATCCTTTCTGCGGGTCCCTCTCTAAGATGCCAAGCCTCAGCGCGGCCACAGGTGGAGACGGACAGCCAGGGCTGCAGGTTGGAACTCAGGCCGTGGGTCTTTAGGTGACTGGAGAGGGTGGAGAGAGGGCAGCATTCGGAGAAGTTTTGTGGGGTGTATGTGTGTTTGGGTGGTGTGCTGTGTATGCTTTTGCGTGGAGACTGTGGGTCTTGGACCCAGCCTCCTGGTACCCTGGAAACTAGTCTTAAAAGTCCGCACCGGCTTTATCTGGGCTGCATAGACATGAAAATCTGATTCAGAGACGGGTTCACCTCCAAGGAGACACTTCAGGAGTTGGCAGGGTTCTGGAGGAGTCCTAAGGAAGCTCCTGGAACCCTCTTGTCGCCAGTGGAAGCCTACAGAAGCGTCTCTTGTAATCACAAATCCAACTCACGCGGCGGGTCGCAGGGCAGGGGGAATGGAGCAGCCCCCACCTTCGACTTTGCATTATGGCCCCCCAGCCCCCACCCCGGCCTGCAATCGTCATCCTTACAGTTTTCTTTCTCGCCTGGACTCGCTGAGTTAGGATTCACCCTTCCAAAGGTCTCAAATTCTGGGAGAAAAAAGAAATTCCAGAGGGTGAGGGAGAGGGGCGCAGGTGGCAGAAACCCTTCCCTTCTGCTTTGTGACACCGCCCCACCGTACCCCCATCCTCCACTCTCCTCCCCGCTGCTGCCCGCAAATACCGAAATGCAAAATGCCCGCCCCCTCCCACCTTGGCGATGGGGGAAGATTCTGAATTTTTGCAGAATTCCGGCATTTGTGTTAATAAATGGAACTGAACCTCCCTCCTTCCAGGGGGTCGAATTGCGTTCCGGTTGCGACTTTCCCTTCGATGGCGGTACAGGCGACACCAAGAGCTTCAGCTGATGCGCTCAGAGCGGCGCGCCATCGGCGGTTACAGCTGTAAACGGCCCTTCGCGTCCCCCCACCCCTCAAAGACCCGGTCTTTTCCCTCGGCTGCGCTGTGGGTTTGAATCCGGGAGCTTATCCCCTGGCGCGGAGCCTTGAGTCAGTTACTTCCTGGGCCTGGGCCTCAGTTTCCCCATCTGATTGGCAGGGCTCAGAGCCCCTCCCGGCCTCCCGGGCAGGAGGAAAGCAGTTAGGAAACTGGTCCTCGGGCCCCAGGCGGGGGAGGGGCAGGCTCCAGGGCTCCTCCTCCTCCTCCTCCTCCCGGGCCGCCCCCCTCCCCGCCGCCCTCTCTGCGCAGTCCCCGCTCGCGCCTCAATGGCCACTTTAGAAATACAAACAACTTTAGAAATAAAGTAACCAAACCCCCGAAAGGGGCTTTGAAGGGGCGAATGCCTGGTGGCGCTTTACTATGGTGTGGGCCGAGGCCCCGGCCTAATCCCGCTTTCATTTCCACCGACGGCCGCGGGGGAAGCGCTCCCGGCCTCCCGGCCCCTCAGGAGGCTGATTAGGCCACAAAGAGCCCCCATTATCCCGAGAAGAAAACCGGGGGGCGGCGCGGCGCGGGGGGAGCGGCCCGCCCGCGCCCGGGCTATTGACTTAGTGGATGAAGTCAAGAGCCAGCACGCCGGGAGCCGGCGGGGGAGGGGGGCACCGAACAAAACAGGACGCACAAAACCCACAACAAAACCCGCGCCCCGGCGAGGGGAAGCCAGGCCTGGGTGGGGGCGTCGTCTGCGGAGCTGCGGCGGGGTCCGGTGTCCCCGCCGGCCCGGAGCGGGGGAGCCCAGGAGCTGGCCCCGTGGCCCCGCCGCCCGGACTCGGAGGCTTCCTGGGGGCGGGGGCGGGGAAAGGAGAAGGTTACAGCCCGTGCAGCAGTCGTGTCTGTCGCTAAGTGCTGCGTGGCTTGGGCACGCGGCTCTGCCTCTCAGGCCCTCCCTACCTCCTTTGTGAACCAGGGGAGCTGGGGACAGAGGTCTCCGACAGTCACCCCAGCCATGGGCGCCTACGGATCCGCAATCAGCGAGGTCTGGTGGGGCAGGGGCCGCTCCCTGAGATGCTGTCTCAGGGGCGGGCGCCTGAATTGGGGAGGGAAGGGGAGCAGGGGGTTGAAAGAGGACCTGGATCTGAAAGGTCTGAGTACTTTGAGCGATGTACTCTGAGAGCCTCAGTGTCCTCTTCTGCAAAACGGGCCCATGGATGACAACCTCGAAGTATCTTGGGAAGAGAAAAGAATGTGATTACATAAAGAGCACAGGGCAAGTTGGGCGGCTGGATAGATGTTACTCCCCAATCCCCTCCTGTCCCCTCTTTTCCTCCAAGGCCTCTTTCACCCTGGTGGCCAGTCCCCTGTGATTGTGAAGTAACAGGAGCCTTGAGATAAATGGGACTGTAGATCCACCAGCGATCACGCACTGTGGGCGGGGTGGGGTGGGGGTGGGGGCAGGTGCTCAGCCAGGTGCTGGCGAGCCGCATCCCTCCTTATGGAAAATCGGGGACAGGAGACAGGAGCCTGTCTGTGGGCAGCTACTCACCCAGCAAATGGGAATGAGGAAATGAAGAAGCACACAGAGCCAGTCCTTGGAGCCCAGCAGACATTGTTCCTTGTGTGGAGGGACTTTCCTCCCTGGTGGCTTCTGTCCCCTCCCAGGCAAGGCGGGGAGGTTGGAGTGACTGCTATTTGGTGATCGCAGGAGACTTGACACAGACTTCCGGCCTCCCCCTCACTGGTCCCAATCACGTTCCCTCCCCAACCAGAGCTGTTTCCCCACCCCCAGCGAGCCCCCAGAAACAGGGTGGGTGGAGGCCCCGACTAAAATGACTTGGAAGTGCATTGAAGGCATGGGGGGTCTTCCTCCGTACACTACAGGACTGTTTATTATCCCCCGGTGTGTGCGGGCCTGCTGGGGGACACCCCAGAGTCCAGGGCATATCCTAGACTCATGGAAGGCTGAGTTAAGGAATTAGGACTTATTCTAAGGGCAACAGGGAGTCATGTGGGAGATTTCAGCAGGGGAGTGATGGACTGAGCAGAGAATGTTCTAGAAGGTGTGGTGAGACCAGCTAGGAGGTTACTGCTGTGGCACAGGAGTCACAGTGAGTGGAGACCAGTCCGGGAAAGGGGAGTCCCGGCCGGGCATGGAGAGGCAGTGGGAAGCTGCTGGAGCCCAGACTCCTTCCCACCTGATGCTCAGGTGTGCTCAGCCCGGAACCGGCTACTAGATCCATCCATTCAAGGGACCTTGGAATTCCTCTCCAAGCCGAGATCACAAGGGTGGAGTCAGACTTGAATAGGCCTTAGAGGTCATCTGGCCATTTTACAGATGGCAAAGCTGAGGTCCAGAGGCAGTGACACGAGTGAACCCAAAGGAGAAAGAAGTGGCCCTGGTCTGCTGGCAGG
>CAUYSK010051169.1:0-37965 GCA_963575035.1 Avahi laniger | reverse complement strand
TAAGACATTTTGCTTTTGCTTAACTTGTCTTCAAGACCCATCCTTGCTGGTATGTGCTCAGCTGTCTCATTCTTTTCAATGGCTGCAGGTCATCCATTTGCGTGGATGGACAATTCAGTTGTCATCTCCTCTATCGTTAGGTGTTTAGGGCGCTTACAGTTTTTTGCTCTTGTGAACGTGTGTGTGTGTGTGTGTGTGTGTGTGTGTGTATGTGTGCACGCGCCTTTGTGTACACGCAGAAACATTTCTATGAGAATTTCATAGAAACGGAATTCCTAGACCAAAGGATTGAAAGAGCCACACTTACCCTACACTATCTCCTTACCCTGTTTTATTTTTATTCATAGCGTTATCATTTATGTTATATATTGATTTGTTGTCCACTTTTTCCACTAAAATATAGTTTTGACAAGAGCAGGTGGTTCAATGCCAGCTCCCCAACACCTAGAATAGTGTCTGGCACTCAGTAGGGACTCAATAAACATTTGTTGAATGAAAAAAATGGACGAAAAAACATTTTTAATGTTGATAGGTGTTGCTAATTTTTATTCAAAAACTTTGACCAATTCATACTCTAAGAGAGTAAGAGACTGTTGTCCCTGAGCCCTTGGCAACACTGGATATTATCAACTTTCTTTTTTTTTTTTTTTTTGAGACAGAGTCTCACTCTGTTGCCCGGGCTAGAGTGCCGTGGCGTCAGTCTAGCTCACAGCAACGTCAAAGCCCTGGGCTCAAGTGATCCTCCTGCCTCAGCCTCCCGAGTAGCTGTGACTACAGGCATGCGCCACCATGTCCGGCTAATTTTGTCTATATATATTTTTAGTTGTCCAGCTAATTTCTCTCTATTTTTTTAGTAGAGATGGGGTCTCGCTGTTGCTCAGGCTGATCTCGAACTCCTGAGTTCAAACAATCCACCCACCTCGGCCTCTCAGAGTGCTAGGATTATAGGTGTGAGCCATCGCGCCCAGCCTCAACTTTCAAATTAATTTTTCTCATCCAATAGGAAAAAAAAATGCCATCTCCCCAGTCACACCACCGCTTGACAAGTTCCTCCTCAGCTGCACCTGGCCTCTTACCCTGAGTGGCAAGACAGACTTGGGAAGTTCTGTTTGCAGCGAGTGTGCCAGAGACTCAGGCCTAGAGACCAGCCGAGGAGACAGAGCAAGCGGCAGCAGAGGACCAGGGCGGAGCCGGAGAACCCGGGAAGGGTCTGGGTAATGTCACAGCTGTCGCCACAGCAGCTGCGAGGATGACGACAGCTGCTGCACAAGTGGAGGCAGACGAGAAGCTGCTACCGGGGGCCTTCAGGGAGTAGAAGGGCAGGCCCAGCACCCCACCAAAGGGAACAGCGTGTGGGCAGCAGGCTAATCAGCACGGCCAGTCCTGGCCTCAAAGAGGGGTCAGAGGCCAGTGAGAGCGCCCAGGGCCCTGACTGCCTTGAGTCACTGACCTTCGTCTTCCAAGGTCCTTCTCCAGAGACTCCTGTGAGTCTTCCCTCCCCGAGTCACCTGGGTAACCACAAGTATCTCCGAGCCTTTACTGTCATTCTGTGCCATCTTCTCCTGCCCCTTCTGTATGTCACGTTCTTTCCCAGGAGGGACAGCTTCTTGGGGACTCTAGGCTTCAAAGAAACACTTCAGGCCCATGAGGGACTCTGCTCTTCAACGTAATGCAGGCAGGAGACTCCCACAGCCCGGAAGGAGGAAGCGGAGCCTCTCTCCCTGGACCCCTGCCCGGGCATCCACCTGTCTCCGTGCTAGGTATGACCAGGCACTGGCCTGGCTTCCTCAACCGTCTGTACCACAGGGAAACGGGAGCAGAAGGGACTTTCTAGTACAAAAACAACCTAAAAGATATAATAAGAAGCTAATGCAACATGTAAATCTGGTTTGGATTGTGGTTGGAGTAAACCAATCACAAAAGACAGTTTTGCAACAATTGCAGAAATATTAATACGAACTATTAGACAACATTGAAGATTTAGTGTTAATTCTGACGGATGTCATGATGATATGTTTACATAGAAAATTCATCTTACTTTTTAGAGATGCATGCTGAAGTATTTAGGATAAAATATATTAATACATCATTAATTTTCTTTAAAATATTAATACTTAAGTAAATGAAGCAAATATAGCACAATGTTAATAATTATTAAATCTAGGTGATGAGTATGTAGGTTTATTATACTGTCCTCTCCACGTTTCTATATGTTTAATCATTTTCATAATAAAAATTTTTAAAAGGGGAGAAGGAGATGGATGAGGTGGAGGGGAATGGAAGGGGGAGGGGGAGGGGGACGAGGAGGAGGGAGGAAGGAGGAGAGTTAAGGCCTGATGGACGTCCAGCAGGGTCAGCCCTCTCCTGGGAATAGGGTGGGACATATGAAAGTTGGCCTTGACTTTGATCCTTGACCAGGAGGCAGCGCCTTGAGATGTGATGCATTGATTTCAGGCAGAAAAGCTGAGGACCTGGCTCAGCAGCCCCCCAGGAAGCCAAAGCCCACACCATCTGCAATGCAGCCAAGCATGAGCTAGCCGGTCTGTGTTCGCAAAAATCAAGACAGTACAATCCTTCCCAGAAGTCAGAATTGGCCCGCGTCAGCACTGGGGGAGTCATCTGCAGACCCGGAGGCGAGTGTGGGCTTGCCAAACTAGGTCTTTACAGGAATAGGCAGCGCACCCCCATACACACATGCCTTGGGCCCCCAGGTTTAGAGCCCTTCTAGGGGGAGGATGCAGCCCACTCCCTGCTCACCATCTACTCTCCAACATGCCTATAAGCTGGCTCATCCCTGATGCCTGCAGGGTGGGCAGTATGAGCTCCCCAGGGGTCTCTGTACCAGGAGCCTGAAGATTTGTGAGAGATTTCAGAAGTACGGTCAAGGTGTTCCTCGTGTTTCACACATCCATGCACTCAGAAAACAGCCTCTGAGCACCTACTTAACTGCTGTGACCAGCCCACGTCAGGCCAAGGGCCATTGGGATGAATACGTGGTGGGCCCTGCCCAGTGAGGCTCATGGTCAGTGGAGAGAAAAGAGCCAGATTCAGACCCGCCCAGACCACCACGGGGGATCAGAGGGTGGGGCTCTATTCTTTGGGGCTGGGCGGGGTGGAGATACCTCTGCAGCCATGACTGACATGCGCCAACAGGCTCCTGGGAGATCTAACAGAAGGTATACAGTAGTTGCTCTCAAAGTGCAGTCTCCAGACCACCAGCAGCAGCAGCCCTTGGAAACTTACTAAAAATGCAAATTTCCAGGTCCTGTCCCAAACCTACTGTCTTAGTTTGTGAATCTATAACAAAGTTCCATAGACTGGGTGGCTTATAAACAACAGAAATTTCTCTCACACATTCCGGAGGCTGGAAGGCCAAGATCAGTGTACCAGCAGAGCATGGTGGGTTTGGGTGAGTGTACTCTGCTGACTGCAGATAACAACCTTCTCATTGTATCCTCACAGGGCAGAAAGAGGTGAGAGAGCTCCCCACGGTTCCTTTTATAAGGACACTAATCCCATTCATGAGGGCTACACCCTCATGACCTAATCACCTCCCAGAGGCCTCTCCTAATGCCATCACCTTCGGGGTTAGGATTTCAACATATGAGTGGAGGCGGGACACAAACAGTTAGTTAACACCCACTGAATCAGAAATTGGGGGTGGAGTGCAGCAAACTGTGTTTTAACAAGCCCTCCAGGTGATTCAGATGCATGCCCAAGTTTGAGAACTGGAAAGTCCCAGGATGAACTTCACCTACCTGGGGTAGGAAACAGGGAGTTTTGAGGAAGCAGATTTCAGTACAAAGGAAAAAATCAACTTTCCAAGTGACAGCTGCTCAGCAATGAATCCAACAGCCTTGGGCTCCTGGGGAGAGGGTGAATCTCCATGCCTGGAAGTCTGGGACACAGGCTGGAAATACTCTCCAGGACATATGCAGCAGCCCGTAGCAAGCAGCCCCCAAATCTCACCAAGCTCCCGCCTGGCTCATGCTGCAGCGTGGGCTTCTCCCCAGGGCGCTGTCTTCTTGCAGTGTCTTGACGGGTCAGGCTGCTCTGATGTGGGACTCTGCCATCGCAGCACAAGCACTTGCTGGGGATCGATGCTGGAAGGGAAGAGGGACACTGGAGCCACAGGGACTTCTCAGAAGTGTGACATACGTTACTTTTGCTCATATTTCATAGGCCAGCAATGTCAGTCGGCCCCTCCTAACTGCAAAAGGGCTGAAAAGTGTGGTCTCGCAGAGATCCAGGAAGGAAAGAAGCCGTGGGGATATCTCCCTCGCAAGGAGGCAGTGGCTGAAGAAAGCAGCAAGGAAGGTGAGGCTGCCGGGCTGGAAAGAGGAGGATGACTTTAAAGAGCTTTTCCAAACTTGCGAGTCTATTTTTCTGTGATTCTCTGGTTCTGAGAATGCTTTCAACCGTCCAGTGGCTCTCCCGTTCTAAGGGGTTCTAAGGCTCTGGGAAGGTTTACTCACAATGCAGGCCACAACCCAGCCGCCACAGCCCGGCACAGCCCCGCACACCCAAGCAGCGCCCAGGGCAGAGCAGGGTGCCGTGGGGGGAAGGAGCGGAAGCCCGAGCTCTGGGCGTGGCCCTGTGAGGGGCGGGGCCTCTGACAATTCAGGTGAGTCCAAGGAAGGAATTGGCCTTCTCCCAAGTCGGGCTGAGGAAGAGCAACTACAGCCATTCCTTCTGGAAAGAAAAAAGAAAAATGGATTAGGTTCTGTATTCCTGGCCCTGTTCCTGCCCATAATTCAGTCGTGGAGTTGGTCAGCAACTGCTGTGGGGCCAGGTGTACACGCCCCAGCCTGACGCGGAGCCCAGGAATATCACTCCATCCCCCACGCTCTGGGCACCCCCACAACCGTACCGGGGGTGCAGCAAACTAGGGGAGTGCTTGCGGCATCCTCCTCCTTTCGGCAAACTGGATTGGGACTTGGGGGGAGCGAGGAAGGAAGGAAGAGGCTGAACAAACCTTCAAGGCTCCTGAGGCTGGCAGCCCTGCTGTCTCTGTGAAAAGGAGGAGTCACCGCCTGGCCCAGCTCTGGTCAGCCCCTGGCCACGCGGGTGCCTCCCTTCCCGTCTCTATTTTAGTTAAGATGTCACCATTATGGGAGCTCCAGCAGAGAAGTCCCTAATGGGGTCAGAGCCCAGGGAACTAACACCGAATGCTGAATGCTTCCACTGTCTCCTGGGGACAGATGGGACTAATGGCCATTGTTCTTAGGCTGGGTGTGTTAAGTCGCTGTGTCCTTTGCTGAAAGATAAATTGCATATCTGCCCTGAGGGAGAATGAGTCACATCGATAATTCTCTTGATTAAAGCCCATTTATTTAGGATCCTGCTTGAGGTTGTTTTTTTAATGGAAAGATTAGGGAGTAATTCAAAAAAGACAAAAGGGCACAGTAATTGGGTTTCCCCTTGGCCCCCAAGTTCTGTCCTCTTGAGAGAAAGTAGTAGAAAGGGCTAAGCTTCACTGGGTTTGCTCAAACTGTTGCCTGGGAGTCCCACAGTGGTGGGGGAGGGGAGCAGCCCTGCAGCCCAGTGTTAGACCTTCAGGCTCCATCTGACTTCTCCAAGCACATGGAAACCCCGAGGCACAGCGGATTGAGAGGGTGAACCACAGGCTGCAAGACCCTGGAAGAACCAGGGATGAGCCCATTTTTCTACACTGCCCAGGGCTCCATCCCCCAACTATGCTACCTCTTTTGCACTTCAGCAACAGTATTTTGCAGCCTGCCTGAGCCTCAGGTGATGGGGGAAGCCACAACGCACACTCAGGAACAGATGGATGGGTCCACGGCGTCCAGGCCACCTTCCTGCCTGGGCCCAGACAGCAGGCTGGGGCCTGAGCAAACAGTCTGGCTTTGAGACGCTGCTGTAAATACTGGGTCTGGAGCCCTCCACACTCTGTCCCACATGCCCAGAAAGCTAGACCGGCCAGACACTCAAGAGGTGGCCTATGCTCATGGGGGAGGGTCCAGCATCGTAGAACATTCTGGCCCATAGCTTCAACCCTGCATCCTGCCCAGGAATCTCAGAACCGGGGGGTTCCCACACTGCTGTGCAGCCTGGGGCAGAAGGCTTCACCCCTCCAGGCCTCGGTTTTCCTGTCTATACAAAACACTAGTAGGGGATCATCTGGGGATAGGCCTACTGGGACACCATTACCTACCTAATAAGAAGCTGCACGAAGCATTTTAAAATGCTGCCAAATCTGCCAACACTTATGTGCAGCTTGCAGGAGCAGGCCCTCCGGTCTGATGAAGCTCATTCTCACACGTGGACCCACTTCTGCTGAGCTGGAGACAGCCCTCTGCATGTGCGCCAGCTCACTCAGGGGGCCGAGCAGGGGAGGAAGTGGGGTTCTCTGGGAGAGACTGGGTCACTGCAGGGCCAAGCAGAGGGACAGGAGAGAGGCTGCCTTTGGGGACCACAGCCCCATGCCCAAATTCCTGAATTCCTAAGTGCCTTTCATTTTCTTCTTTTTTTTTTTTTTGAGACAGAGTCTCACTCTGTTGCCCGGGCTAGAGTGCCGTGGCATCAGCCTAGCTCACAGCAACCTCACACTCCTGGGCTCAAGCAATCCTTCTGCCTCAGCCGCCTGGGTAGCTGGGACTACAGGCATGCGCCACCACGCCTGGCTAATTTTTTCTATATATTTTTAGTTGTCTGGCTAATTTCTTTCTATTTTTTTTTTTTTTTTTTAGTAGAGACTGGGTGTCGCTCTTGCTCAGGCTGGTCTTGAACCCCTGACCTTGATCAATCCTCCTGCCTCAGCCTCCCAGAGTGCTAGGATTACAGGCGTGAGCCACGTCACCCGGCCCCTTTCATTTTCTAAAAGGTACAAGAAAATGGGACATCTAAACTGCCACCTTGAAAACATAGAACTGCGGCTGCCAAGGTGTCCATAGCTCTAAGTCTGGGTCGAATTCTTCTCAAATGTCACCATCCTAGTTCCTTATAAGCCCCCTCTCCTCTTCCCTTCTTTCCCTCCCTCTTCTCGGCCCTTCTCCCCACCCCTATCCAGCTGTTGAAAGTCAGCTTTAAACAGACTGCTCAGGCTTCTAGAGGCTACAAAAGCACCCTCGGGCTGCAGACAGGAAAAAAGTTGGAAATCAGTTCTGCTGAGTCTCTTAAAAGAGAAAGATCACAGGATGCAAAGCTTTCCATCTGGAAGGAACCTATCTTCACTGTGGTCAGAAACGCCACAGTGGCCTCCCCACTAGTCCGCATGACACTCCCAACCCCAGGCTGCTTACTGAATGGCGCCGTCAGGAAGCCCTGCACTGGAGACCAGTTCAGTACTCCAGTGTCACATGGGGCCAATGCCAGCTACAAGGACGTACAGCCAGAAACTCAGCTGATTGGGAAAGCAGAGAGTTGGGCTATTCCACTGGGGGATGATCTCTCCCCTCCATCCACCCAAGAGACTCCCAGGTCTCCCACGCAGCTCAGCTTCCCCAGGAACAAAGCTGTGAGGACACGCGTTTCCTCCAAAGGAGAGGGAAGGGGCCCTGAGGTCACCTGAGCCAATGCCTGGCCAGACACAGGCTAGCCACTACACAGACAGAGCCAAGGGCCAGCCCCACCCGGGCCCAGCTGCCACTGCCCAGCACACTTTAATTACATGGTGGGGCGCTAAACTGCATGTCTGGCCCAGAAATCACTGTTTCCTCCACAGCAGGTTGTCTGAGGAAGTTGCCTGTCTCGCCCAGCCCAGGTAGAAGGAGGGTGGCAAGTTGGCACAGTCAGATCTGGGTCTGGGTGCACTCTGACTCCCATCGCCAGCCCTGTCTGGTCCCGCCCCCATGTCCCTGCTGCTGGACACTCGCGCCCCCACCCCCAGTCTCAGTTCCCTACCCCCGAACTCGGATTATAGGAACCGCCTTGGTCAGCTGGGGCTGCTGTAACAAAACACAATAGACTGGGGGGCTTAGCGACAGAAATTTATTTCTCACCATTCTGGAGGTCAGAAGTCTGAGGTTGGAGTATCAGCGCGGGTGGTTCTGCTGAGGGCTCCCTTCCTGGCTTGCCGATGTCACCTTCTCACTGTGTCCTCCCAGGGTGGGGAAAGTGCACTTTGGTCTGTTCTCTTCTTTTAAGGACACTAATCGCATCATGGGGTCCCCACCCTCGTGACTTCATCTAAGCTGAATTGCCTCCCAAAGGCCTCACCTCCAGAAACTATCACATTGGGGATTAGGGTTTCAACACATTAATCTGGGGGAGACACAAGCATTCGGTCTATGATAGGCCATATCAGCTTGCAGCTCTCTCTTCCCAAACGCACACCTCTCCATCTGGGACACTGCTCCTGAGTGCCAGGCCCTCTGCTTCTTCTACCTGCTGCAGGCAGGGACTTAGATGGGACAAGGATGGAGCAAGCCCAGATACAGGGCCATCTCCAGAGCCTGGCCACAACTCTCCTGCCCCTTGCCACACTGGTAATTCTGCCGCAGGGCTTACCTGGTTCACTTCCCACCAGTCCTGACTCTAAGCAGGTCCGAGCAGCCTGTCATTGTATGATACGCCCACAACTTTGGTTTTGCTGCCAGAATGCAAACCTGATTATAGCGTGGTCCTCACAGATGCCACTTGGACATGGTCGCAAGAGAGCGGGGATATCCCTGGCCTCCCTCAGGCATTTATCTCCTGGAGCCTGGCTCCCTCTGCTACAAAAGGGATTGCACACCCTGTGCCCGGCTTGGCTACCATGGCAGTGGAGTAAGAAAGTGTGTGCAAGGCCTGGCCCCTGGGAGCCTGCTTAGCTATTACCTGCGGAGCCCACGGGAGTTCTGGGAAAACCCAGAATACTGTGCACCTCTTCTCTGAGGGACTCCTCTTACATGGCCCGTCTTCCCAGGCCCTGAAACAGGCAGAGGCAGAAATGGTGGGTTCCTCAGCCTGAGCCAAGCCCTCGGGACCCCCATCAAGTCTCTGTCCTGCGAAAGTCCACGTTTCCACAGTGAGCCGGGGCTGGGGTGCCGACAACAGTAAGGCTCGGGCAAGTCACTTTCCTTCTCTGACCCTCTGACTCCTCGTCAGTAAAACACTGATTCAAAGTCCTCTCACCCCAGGGTTGGTGGGTGTTCTCAGGAGAAAATGCCAAGAGACACTCTGTGCAGTTATGCGAACTTCGGTTTCCTCTCAGCTGTCTTGGGAAGGCGAGATACTAATAGGGGAGAAAACAGCAGCCCCAGGAAAGAATGAGCCTCATTCAGGGTCTGGGCTTGGTACCCAGACAGGCAGGCAGGAGGTCTTTCCAGAAGCAGCGGGAGCCAGGTCTCCGGGCCCTGCTGGGTGGGGGAGTATTGTGGTTTCTGCTTTTGCTAATTCTGCAAAGGCCAAGGAGCAATTTAGTTCAGAGCCTTCCCTGTGGCTGAGCCTGGCTGAGAGTGTTGGGGAAGCTATCTTTGCCAGGGCACACCCTTGGCAGTTTGGGAGCCAGGGAGAACAGGATGTACTCCTGTGGGATGCTGTGTCTGTCTTTTGAAAATAATGAATCGGGGTGCAGCTGACCCCCTGTGCCTCCCCCACACAGTGAAGGACTGGCCAGGCTATTCCCTCAGAATTCCAGTTGTACCATTCCAGGTCTGTTTTAGACTTATTAAAATTGTAGAGCACATAATCAGATATTTGGACACACACACACATCAAGACACATAACCATGCACATGCAGGCACCCTCACATACACACATGCACACACAAAAACATACAAACATACACATAGCCCACAATTCATTTTTTGAAAAAAAAAAAACTCAACTGAATTCAAATTTTTAGGACCATTAACATTTTGAAAAATATTTTCCTTCTCCTTTTTGGGGTTGAGGCCAGGTTACACTGTTCCCAGAGCACCAAGACAGGGTTACATAGAGGCTCCTTTTTTCCCCTTTTGATTTATCGCTTTCCTTAAAAAGAAAAGGAAGTTGTATTAATTTATTCTCAACAGTGAAAAATGCTCCCTCTTTTCCTCCAAAGTAGTAGAATTGATTTTGTTCAAAATCTGGAGGTGGCAAATTTACCGAATCTTGGTAAAGAGATGAAGGGAGCAGCTTCTTGCTTCTAGACGTGGCCCTAATAATCACACCACCGAGGACAAGTAATGCTGCTCCCCAAAGGCCCCTCCAGGACATCCCTGGGGACACCGAACCTGACCCTTCCAGGTTTATTCAAGGTCTTGCTAGAGAGACACGTAGACTTCTGGAAGACTGAGTGACAGAACTGGAAGGTCAAGGTCAGAATGAAGGGCAAGCAAGACTATGGGCTTCATTGGCCCGCAGAGGGAAAAGAATGCAAGACCACTCAGAGGGGAGAGGCCACTTCAAGTTGAAGCGTCCTGTGCCTATTTAGACCAGTAAAGAGAAGTGGAGAGCCACTTCCGGGGAAGGGGCCAACGTGAGCAAAGGCAAGGATGCTAGAACTTACTTGAAAATTCTCCTGGGTCAGGGTCCAAGGAGTGGACCATTGGGCCACAAAGGAGAGCTTTCTGGGGAACGATGGAGGAACTTTATCCAGAAGGCAGTGCAGTGGAAGGGGAGGAAGTACAGATTTTTGAGTAGGAAACAGCTATCGTCGACTAATATTTTAAGAGCAATAACTCGTAAGAAGTTAGCAGGGTGACTTGAAGGGGACAAACCCTTCAACCACTTTCACACACAAATCACACTCAAGAACCTTTCTCTGGAGGTTCTGGGTAGCCTCAACACTGTGAGGTCACAGCTGGAGGCTGCCTGATCCTGGTGAGAAAGATTAGCAAACTCTGAAATCATGCTCCTCTTTGTGAAAGCCTTGGATGGCAACATTTCTTATTTGCCTATTCATAGTTTTCATTGAATTAAGTATGGAATATAATGTTCACTCTTTTTTTTTCATCTAACATTTTCAGCCAAAGTCTGGATCCTCGGAACTACCATCCTGATGGTTTTTATTATAACTCACTTATGTCAACCTCCCCTGCGAAATGGTGAGCTCTTCAACATGCAGAAATGATGCTGTTCATCTGTCTCCCTAATTCCTAGCACAGAGACTGGCAGACAGTAGAACTCAATACATGAGTTTGTAGAATCGGGTAGTAATATCTTCATTACCACACTGTTTGCTCTAGTCAAGGTATAGTCAATGACTTACTGTGCTGTAGAGGTTAATCTACGAAAGTTGATATTCTTTATTTATCTTAAAAATAAACTCAGACTGTCTAATCTAGAACGTTTATTTTAAAGAAAGGGTTAGTTCTGGGCTAAAAAAAATATATTCTGCTTCACGTTTGCGGCAGAGTTCTTCTTTTAAACAGGTAAGAAGCTAGAGCCCATTGAACGGCTCCCCTGCCTCCAGCCCAGGCTGACTGCAGCCAAGGACGCAGACATGCCCATCCTTCCTGCTGGGGACACCACCTCCCTCAGGCATTGCAGCTGCTTATGGAAGCCAATGGGTGAATCTGCACACCCCCAGCCGACCTTGCAAAACAGCCCTGTTGCAGGTGCAACTCCCCAGAAAGCAGCCTCTGTGAGGAGAACGGCGTGCTGGAAGATTCCCAAGGAGCGCTCGGGATGCGCACCTGTGGGAGAACAGGGACGCAGACTGGGCAGAGGGAGGGGCTGGCAGCGATGCAATTACAACAGGTCCTGGCTGAGCCCCCAGGGAACTCTGCAGCTGGGACGGCCATTCACAGTTGCCCCCAGGTGGGGCAAGGACCAGGCCTTTCTACCTTCCCCATTGACCAGTCATCGGATGTGGGCTGTCCCCAGGAAGGGGCATAGCCTTGGGCAAGGCAGCTGTCCTCAGAGAGGCTGTCAGCAGCAGCACAGCCCCAGCAACTGGGAAATCTGTCCTTCCCTCCTGGGGTCCTTGGCACAGTGCAGCATCCACCGCAACCTTGGATGATCCGTGCAGGTACCTGGGTGCGTGTAGGGCATCCGGATGCTCAGAGTCTGGAGGGAGAGACTAAGTAGAGTGACTAGGGGACAGATTTGCATCCAAACTTCAGCTCTGCCACTTTCATGCTATGTCAGCTTAGATTAATTAAACTTTCTGAGTCTCAGCTTCTTCATTTACAAAATGGCAATACTAATATCCATCTTACAGGGTTTCTTACCAGGATGAAAGAGGTATAAAAAATGTACAGTACAATCTTTTGTACATGGTGCTGGTCACGGGTGGCCATAGTAATTGTTGCTATCTTAGCAGCTGCAGCGGCAAGATGAACCCCTGGTGTTGGTGCCAGATGCTCTCAGGTGGGAGCTATGCCAAAGTCTAGGTCAAAAGCCATCAGGTACATGGACCGCTGGGCTCCAGGGAGCCTGAGAGAGTCTTAAATCTCAGGCCAATGTCCTGCTGGGATCAAGGACACTGCTGTAGAGACATGATCAGGAACAAAGGACAATACTGGAAAGGGGTTTCAGCTGTCCTTGCTAATGGGACACATGGCAGCCTCGATGTGCCAGGCACCGAGAGGGCAGGGCTGTGAGGTGTGGCAGGCTCTGTGCAGGCTGCGGGCCACACTGCTGGCTTGTCCAAGGGGTGTGACCATGACAGATGAGGAGTGTTAGATTTCACTGTCTCCTCTTTCAGTCAACAAGTAGAAAGCCACCTGGCTGGATGGTTTCTGAGCATAGGGAAGTTCAAAGAGTAAAACCACAGTCAAGGCCACCAGGAGTGGAGGCAGAGCTCTGAATGACTGCTTCCCCGGGGGCTGGAGCATTTTACAGTGAGATGATTCCTTCTTGCCGCTCTCGTAGAGAGAAGGTCCCATGTGGTAGCATACAGGAACCAGAAAAGCCTGCTGCCTGAGTTTGAATCCAGTCTTCATCCTTCATTGACTGTGGGACCCTGGACCAGGGTCAGTGGTGTTCAGCAGAGACCACCAGGAACACACTCGAAGCTAAATAAGTTGGGTTTCTTAATCGCTGCATTGAGGGAGAACACGCACCAGGGTGTCTTAGTCAGAGGGCGCTAGAAGGAATCTATGACAGGATTTGGGTTCGGTTAGGTGATGGGTGGGGATACGGAAGCAGCAGTTTGCTTTCAGTCGGAGACTGTTAAGAAAGCAGGGGCGGCTCCACGATGGGGTGTCTCCGTCAGTCTTATCTGTAAGGAAGGAAGATGACGAGAATAAAGCTGTAGTAGGCAAAGAGGTAGCACTCATCATTTTGGCCAAGCGGGGGTATTGGGTGTTTCATGGGTGGCACAGTGACCTCGTTTTTGTCTGTGCCCCTGCTTTGTCTCGTCTTATCACCGTCTCAGAGTAGACTGAGGTGTGTACGTCCCGGAGGAGAACACAGGCTGGCTGTGAACCGAAGGCCGGCTTCCAAATGGCGGGCTGTTCTTCTCTTTCTCACAGCTTACTAAGTCTCTCCGTGTATAAGTCTCTTTACTAGTAGAATGAGGGTGAGAGTACCGACCTTTCAGTAGGGGTGGCTTTGAAGAATACGTAATTGAATGTGGTGCACAGAGCAGGAGCTCCGCACATCTCCACCCCACGAGAACGGCACAGGGCAGCTGCTCAAACACCCGTTTTATAGGTTAGGAACGCGGACGGAAACGGCCAGGGCATTCTGATAAAAATCAGAGGTGAAACAGCCGTCCACACAAGACTGCAACTGAGCTTCCCACTTGAGCCCCAGCAACAAATAACTGCTGACAAGCGAGGCAGAGTGACAGGTTCAGCCCTGGCGTCCCAGGGAGGCTGGAGCGCTGCTTAGGACCTGGGCGGGAGGTTAGCGCACCACCCAGGTTTGGGGGTGGGGAGCGGTCATCAGGACCACAACGCCTGTGTTTCCCTTGGCAGCTTTCCCACTGAGCTCACGGAGAGATGGCTTAGACAGGGCGGCCAGGGGGCACCTCGGGAGTGCAGAGTGCAGCCCGAGTCAGGGACACAGCAGGGACCAGAACTGATTTCTGCTGGTTCCCACACATAATCCTGTCTGATAATAGCAGACTTCATCACGAGTGAGATTTCCAGAATAAAGCCCACCCAGACAGGCTGAGTTCCCCAAATTATACCTCTCCCTGGTAATTGCAGAGTTGTTCGGGGCCTGCATCTGGCTTATAACAGCATTTGCATGAAGACTAGATTGAATGCCACCCTCATTTGATGGAACAAAAGGAAAATTACACACTTTGATGGCTCGGCTTCCCCTGTGTGGGGCAGTAGAAAGGCATCAGGCATAGACTCCCAAGTCAGTTCCCTCCCAGCTGTGTGGATTTGGGAATATGCTCAGCCTCAACATGCTCAGCTGTAAAATGGGAATAACAAAACTGTATTACCCTTCATACCCTCAAAGACGGTTGCAGAAATGAGATGCCATATTCGCATGAAAACACTTAAAGAGCTCTAAAAGAATTATAAAATAATACAAAAATATTACCTATATAATGATTTTTGTTTACCAGTAAATAGATTTGATGGAAAATGAAAAGGTCACACATTATAACCAAAGTCTTCTATGATAATATAACTAATGCTCTTCCATAATGTTCACTAATGATGGTTAATTCCAGGACTCTGCAGTTTTTGATGTCATCAAAAGAAGTCTGGGATGCCTGGGCTCTGCTTACTAAAGCAGAGAAGTTGACTCATTACATATTATTGATCCATCCATTCAACAAAGATTTATGGAGTATATACTCCGTGCCAGCCTGTTCTAGGAGCTTAGGATAAAGTTGGGAAATAAATCCATCACAAAGGCCTGGAAACCAAGTGTCCAGGCTGCAGCATGACTGAAATTGCTTTGCCTCTGGCCTTGGCCCTCAGTGGCCCATCTGAGGCCTGCAGATATCGCGGGATCTCCAGCAGAGCCCAAAGCGCTTCATCCACATGGTGGAAATGTCTCTGCTCCTGTCCTTATGAAGCAGCCACAAAGATCACAACCTGGACTGCAGTCTCAAGCTGAAAGTGGCTGAGAACAAGACAGGACAGTTGCTACTAAGAGGGTCCCCAGACTGGCCTCGGGTCCTCACTCTGTGTGAGGGAGAGGCTGAGTTCTGGTCAGCTTTTCCTCTTCACACAGACCGCACAGCTGGAGAGAGAGCATCCTCAAATGCACGACTTTCTCTTCCAGCAACCTTCTCCGGGCACCTCTTCTGTGTGAAGCTCCTTCCCTACTAGGGAAACCCCAAGCCATCCCCCTGAAAAGACTCAAGTGGTCTGACCCTGGCTGTTCCTCCTTCTTCCACTCTCTTCCCAGTTAAGCAATCATCCTTGGACGTCTATTTCCCAAAGTCAGGATTATTCTGTGCAGCTCTAGTCCAGTGCCATTTGTGGCCTTGGGTAGGAGGCGGGGTGATGAACAGGATAGTTCAAGTTGGGCTTGGGCTTTGGAATATTAAATTTGGTCCTTTCCTAGGTCTCTTACCTAGGAAACAGGGCAAACAGCCTCCATATTCTTTCATATCATCAAATGGATTATGAACTGCCCAAACACACACACACACACACACACACAAACACACATACGCATCCCTTAAACAGTTTCCACAGAGTCCTGACTGTGTCCTGAAGGGAAGAGCAGACGCGTTTCCCAAGCACACGCAGTTCCCCAGCTCCCCAGCTCTCCAGCCCACTACGGAGCAGGGTGACTCCCCTTTGTTCCTCTTGTTTTAAGACTGTGCCCTTATTGGTGCATAAGAAATAGGAGATAACAGAGTCATCCACCCGCCCTAATGCCCACCACTTAATCCCCAAAGACTTGGCAGAGGCTTCCATTATTCCCCCTGTACTTGCGGGGTCAGGTCACATTCCTAGGATCTTCTATACTCTTGTCCAAATAACCCCTGGGGGCTTTGTTCGTCCAGTTAGGCAGGCAATGAAAGAATCATTTTCCCCACGATCACCCTGCTGAATGTAAATGTTGCTGAGTGGGTGGAAGGGAAGGACCACGTGACTGGATGAGCTCATTAAGGAACAGTCCAGGCAAACACTGCCCAGTCCTTCCAAGGCACCTCTGGGGTTTCAGGGTCACACTTTGCCCTAAGAGCTCCCACAGCTGCGATGTGACCAGTCCTGCCCTGCCTCAGCCCCTTCCCCAGACAAAGGCCGAATGACCCCTGGTTAGTGGTCAGGCCTGTCTTGACACTGGAGCTGGGATTTCTGCCCCAGCCCACAGATCTCTGCCTCCTGTGACTGCTCAACCGACCACGGGCCTCTGAGACCAGTGGCCCCGTGAGGGTGTGTGCCCAGAACTCAGCACTAAGTGAGTCAGAGACCCTGAATCCCCACGCTGGAATCCCCTAGATAGAGGACAGCAGGCATCCTGGTGGTTTGTACTTTGTGGCTATTTCCAAAACACCTAGAAAATTCTTGCCCCCAGCTAGAATTCATATCGAGGCAAGAGGACTCAAAGAGGAGGAGAGCAGAGCCCAGCCCTGGGGTGGCTCACCAAGCCCCCGGGGCGAGGAGATATGTATACCCTGTGCAAAGCAGTAGGTAGGAAATCCCATATCCCAAACATGTCACAGCTTCCGTTATCTGAGTTGTTGAGAAGTCCCTGCAGCCAGGGAGACAGCAGCCCTGTGTGGCTCTGCTTTGGTCAGTCTGCACCTGGGATTTGGGGGTTTGGGTTTTCCAGTTCTGGAGCTTTCTCTTTCAGGAACGCCCTGGGCAGAGGAGAGTGAGGGCTTCACCACCACGTCTGGCAGGGATGGCCAAGTACTGACCCAAGCAGGGTTGGCCTGGAGCCCAGTAGACATTAGACTCAAACTTCCACAGGGCAGCCGCAGACAGAGAGCAGGTCAAGGTCCAGACTGCAGAGCTGGGCCCCACAGATAGACAGCACAGAAGCGACCTTCCCTACAAGAAGGCAGCCCTATCCACAGCTGGGAATGGCCCTTGTAAGGAAGCACATGTCCTGCTCCTGGAAGGGTGGAAGCAGGGTTGGGTGGCCTCTTGGCAGAAGCACTTTGGGAAGTACCATCCGTGGGAGCTGTGCTCAGTTGACTTTGACGGCTCTCTCCATCAAGAAGGCTGTGGTCTTGAGATTGTGGATGGGCTGAGTTACTTACAGAGAGAGAAAGAGTTCCGGCCTCCCCAACAGCATCAAAGCCTTAGGCCCCTGCAGGGCATTCCTGAGCAGCTTTTATCCTTTTATCTTGGGCTTTGAAGGGAGAACAATATCCCATGCTTAAACCAAAACATCTTGTGGTGGCGGCTTTGAAGGCACCCTTCATCCTTCCCACCGCCCCGCAGGCTCCCAGGGGCTCCCTGGGCTGGGAATGGGGCCACAGAGCCCTGCTTAACACCCGGTTCAGCCCCAGCGGGGCGTCACAGCCCTCTGTCAGAGGGAGCAACTGGCACTGGGGACAGTCAGATTTGACTCCCAGTCACCTGGAACCCTCCATAATAGCTGTGGGATTCCATGAAGGAATGAAAAGAGACCTCACTACCTTGATGCTTTTCCAAGAGGTCTTATCCCAGGAGCAGTGGCATTTCAGATGAAGTCATTTCTAAGGGAAACTCTTTCCCATTTTTCAGTTCCCGAAGGAACTAAAATTTAAATAGTTTAAAGGATCCACTAGTCATCTGGATTAGCTAATTAAACAAGTGGCTGAACTGCTCTGGGTCTCAATTTTCTCATCCAACAAATAAGGATCTTATAACCCAGATCTGACATTCCGTGCTCCTAAGACTGGCTCTACATGAGCACGTGCATGCAATTTTACATATGTTAGTATCTGATCCTTTGCTTAGATGCCTCCAGCAGCCAGTAAGGCAGTGCGTTCAGTTCCAGTGAGTCAGACACTAGCTCTGGCTTGAAATAAAGCAGAAAAAGATACCCCTGCCTGATGGTCACTGGGACCGCCAGCTCCTCTGGACTTCAAAAGTTGGACCAGAGTTCTCAAAGCAAGGGTCCTCACTGGAGGTATTGAAGCTAAGATTGAGCAATCTGTTATAAAGGACACTACAGAGGGGGCTTCTTTTTTGGGACAGACACACACACACACACACACACACACACACACACACACACACATACACACTCTCCTGCCTTTGAGGACACAGACCATATCCGATTCCACTTGGAATTCCTAGTTATGAGCACAGGGCCTGGCATAAGGCAGGATGTTCAGTACAGAGGTGGTGACGAATGAACAATAAAATGAAAGGACAAAAACTCATAAAACCTACTGAGGTTATTTGCGAATGTCCTGAAAACATGCCATGTCCCACAGCAGTTACTCTTCAGCTGTTTAATCTGAGCAAATGTTTACTTAATACCTAAAATATCTTAACAACTTTATGTTGGAGAGAGAACAGGAGCCTAGGAGGAAAGTGCTCTTTGTTTTGTTTTTGTTTTTTAATTTTATTTATTTATTTATAGAGTCAGGGTCTTACTATGTCGCTGAGGCTGGTCTCAAATTTCTGGGCTCAAGTGATCCTCCCACATCAGCCTCCAAGTAGCTGGGACTCCTGTGACCTGGGTTCTTAATTGTGTTCTGGATGAGCTGTGTGACCTAGGGCAGCCAGCCAGCCTCAGTGGGCCTCAGTTTTCCATCTTTAAAATGAGAGGGTTGGACTGAATGACCTTGGGTGTCCTCACTTATGACAGTATATGAACATTAAAATCAATATCTTATTACTGAAAACCAATTCTTACAATGGCATTGACTTTGACGTTGTAAAGATCTACCTTCCCAATCTTTGTTTTGCTCGTCAACTTGCATACCCATTTTTAGTTTTCCAAGAAGCAGTAGCAAAGGTTAAGAGCTACTCTGGGCCCATTTTAAAATCTGACATGTACTTGTCCTGTTGGTGAGACCTGGCCTCGGCCAGAAGGGTTCAGGGAAGAGCAACATAAGGGCACATCAGCGTGAATCTTTATTGGACACCCTGAGTTACCCCTGGAAACG
Organism: Avahi laniger; assembly: GCA_963575035.1. NCBI lineage: Eukaryota > Metazoa > Chordata > Mammalia > Primates > Indriidae > Avahi > Avahi laniger. The sequence continues at coordinate 19,117 of CAUYSK010051169.1, read as the reverse complement.
CACAGAAGCAGCTGTTCAAAGACATTTTGAACCTCACTGGCTCCATCCTGGGCTCCATTCCAAAGCAGTGACTCTCTGGCCATGCCATGCTCTGTTGGGTTCCAGAGGCAGAGGAAGGTGGCTATACTCAGGATTGACTGTGACTCTGTCAACGGCCAGCCCGTTCTGCTCCTACAGAATACAGCAGAATGGTAGCCATTCTACTGGTACAGCCTATACAGCAGGTACAGACCACTGGGATGCAAAGACGTCCCCCTGTGAGGCTCAGGGACCCCACAGGCATGAAAACTCAGTGATCTCCCTAAGAGAAACAAATATGGCTCCGGGCACTGCCAGAGGGCCCCAGCCTACCAAGATCAAGGTTCTTGAACCAGAAAGAAAGAAAAATCACCCCACCCTAAGAAGATGCTCATTGTCAGTAAACTCATTCTGAGGTAGAAGAATCCTCGGGTTTAGCCCAAAAGAGCTAGAAAGTGACTGGCATCAGCTAAGGGCACTTGGGTGGGGGGACCCTTAATGTCCTCCAACCAAGACAGGGAAATGCTTCAAATTCCTTGAAAAGCCAGGGAGGACGGTTCCTGTGAGAACCATAGTCGTGAGGCCACCGTTTACAAAGTGTTCCGTAAATGTGTGCCATGGTTGGGAGAGAGCCCGCTCCTTGCCAGTGACAGCAGCACAGCAGAGACAAGAGATGTGAAGTCACTTGCAGGTCACTTGCCACTCCCCGAGGTCACTTCAGGTCAGGTGGCGCCAAGCAACAGAAGCAACTACAGATTAGGGCCAGGCAGAAAAGGGGGCAGCACCGCAGATCCCGCCCACAGCCCTGCACGGAAGTCACTTTGCCAGCAGGTGTCCAGAGCCAAAGAGTCTTCCCTACCTCTGCTGGCCCGTGCTGTGGACGGACAGTGTCCACTTCTGTGGGCAGAACCAGCTACATACCTCGCTGACCCAGTATAAAGTGAAAATGCAGTGCTCCTTGTTCAAAAATTATTAAGAATTTCAAGAATTTGGTTAAACCAAGTTTGGGGCCCTTCTGAGCTTGTCTAGGAAGCTGGCAGGGTCTATGAGGATTTTCCAGGCCTGTGTAAGTCCTTTCCATTGTAGTCCACCTTAATGGCTTGAGGACAAGTTAATCGTAAACATTTCCAATCTGCTTGAAAAATAAAAACAAACTATAACGACTAAAGTACTTCCATTCCACAAATATGTATAAAGGACCTACCTCATGCCAGGCACTATTCAAGCCACTGGGGAAACAGCAGTGAACAAAGGCTGTGCCACATGGCGCTTAATTTCTAGCAGGGCAAGAAGCATCTTGCTTCAGTTCCTCCCAAAACCTTTCCAAGAGGGCTTGCCCGCCAGCGGCCTCTGAGTTAGCGTCTTCATGAATCAACCTGTATCCCCAGAGAGTGGTACAGGTTAATGCTAAATTGTTCTTTGAATTTTTTCCACATATGTTATCTTTGCCTTCACAGCAGAGCGCTGAGCTCTTTGTCTTACAGGAAAGGTCCTTGGTTTGTCCATCATTCAACAAATGTTTACTTATTACTTGTGCCAGGCCCGGGTCTAGATGCTGGGGATACAAATAATTGTTAGACACAGTCCCTGTACTCCAGGAGACCATACTTTTGATAGGAGATGTATAATTACTGGCTACGCTAAGGAAGGGCGAGAACAGTAATAAAGGAAGGAACATTGTGTTTTGAGAAGAAGAGGGAGACAGAGCAGGCCAGGAAAGGCAGATGACATTTGATCTCTCCTTTCAAGTCTTGGTGGGGACAAAGCACAGATCTGTCTCTTCATGGGGGCCTCTCCAAGGAGCACCCGCTAGCTAGCTCCAGGCTTCCTGCCTCCTCCGCAGAAGGGCCTTTTCTCCCCCAGCACCCGACGGGACTGACAGCAGGTCTTGCCTTGAGAACCCTGCCCATCTGATACCTGAATTCCCTCTACAACATCTTGGACTGGGTTCCTCCGACTGAGGCATGAACATGTTCAAGGACAGGAGTTCATGACCTTGGATCCATGACCTTTTGGAGTGCTCTGGTTGCTATAATGCTCTTCCTTCTTTTGAGCCAAAATCTGCCTCGAGGCCCTCACAGACTTGATTGACTGATGGACTCATTCATTCACCAAATGTCCTCTGGAGGCACCACCAGTATTCTGGGTGCTCAGAGGCACAGCCAGTATTCTGGGTGCTCAGAGTTGGTGGGTGGCTTTTGGAATACAATGGATAAGGTATGTCAAGGTGCTGGAGGGCACACAGGACACAGGGCCATCCAACCCTGTCTTGAGAGGCCAAGAGAAGGCTCCCAGCAGGAAGTGGTATTTGCTCCAACGCCTGAAGTAGCAATACCTCACCCAGGCCACAAAGGCCAAGAGAAGCAGCCACTGCCTATGGGAAATGGAGCAATTCTTACTCTTTAAACACCACATCATTCCCAATGGGAAAATACAAGAGGATTCCCTGGCCCCTGTTCTGTTTACTGACACCCCCAGATGTTGCAGGGGGCATTGCCACAGAGAGCTCTCAGGGATGGAGAGTTTAAGCTGGGGGGCTGTGCTCTCCCCCAGCACCTGCTCACACAGTAGGTGTACCACCCACATGCTTGGAATTGATGGGGCAGCCTTGGGTGATTTTCCATGTAGGCTCCCCAGCCAGCTTTGCTACAAAGGGCTGGTGAAGCCAGGGAAGGGGAGAGACACAGGGAGAGATGGGGTGGGCATAAGACCTTCATTTTAGGAAGCAGGTGAGGGAGGATGCACCTTCACACCTTCCTTTTCCCACCAGCTCTGGGCCCAGAGCAGCAGAGGCCCAGGAGGATGAGCTAGACCAAGATGGGCTTTATCTATTAAAGTGACAAAGACTGTGTCTAAGAACAGACAGGAGGTCTCCCGGAGAGCAAGCCCTAGCCCCGGCTAGGGGAAGAGCTTTCAGGTGCCCTTGGCCCTGAGCTCTGAGTCCGTTCTGCTGCTTCCACGGAAAACCTGCCTACTCACTGTGCACAGGAAGCCCTGCACCCTGCTCCAGCGACACACACCCAGGCGGGTCACAGGGCTGGTGACAGGCAGCGGGCATCAGCCTAACTACCAGGGCCCAGGGGTCCAGGTGGGAGCGAGGTCAAATCCTATGTGCAGATCTAGAGCTTGTGTGCCCTTCAGAGGGGATCAAAGAAAATCATTTCATCAGGGCCTGGACTTCTTCCTGGTGGGCCCAAGCTCTCCTACTCCTAGGATGGGACTAACCAGGATCTACGGGCTGGTCAGTGCCCCCCAGGAAGCACGTCCAGATCCAGCTCGGGCCCTCCTCCTTGAACTCAAATGGCCTTTTAACTCTGGGCCTAGTGACAAAGGAGCAGCCTGACAGACTCACTATGGTTTGTAGAGGATGAGTCAGACTCTGGCTCAGGGATCCATTCCAGATGCCTGTTTCCAGTCCAAGCTCTGAAATCAGACTTGCTGCTTCCAAACGAGGTGAGCCAAGTGACCGACTGACCTCACCTTCCACTGCTGGCTGCCGGAGCGCAACCTCCCCAGGCCTGGCGATCACCGGCCACAGACCCCAGTGCTTGGCCCAGACTCCTCAGAACTGGGGATTTGGCATAGTTGAGTCAATTCAGGCATCTATTTCTAAGTCATTTGGGAAAAAAATCTACCAAAGTGAGAGGGGAAGAGCCAAATCTCCATTCAGCAGTCAGCCCTCCCCAAAATACTGCCCAGATGCTACCAGGTACTCAAGTTCAAAGTCAGCTTTCTGGAAAATGTGGGAGGGTGAAACCCAGAGGGATTTACCTTGAAGGAGAGTTTCCACACTGCAACTCCTGCCCTGTGCTTCTGCCCCTAAAGATATGGTTTTTTGTTCCTTTTTAACAAGAAAATAAAAAACAAAATCAGAGCCAACTCTGAACAAAGGCCTCTCCTCCAATCTAATCCTGCAGTCTAATTAAGCTTGGCTTCTACCTCTGTGCCAGGAGAACCAGTTTGCCCAGACTTAAAGCGATTACCAGTTCACTTGCGGTGGGTTTGGTAAACTCCTGCAGAAGTGGAGCGCTGAGCTCTTACTCTCCAAGGCACTGCGGTCAGACGATCACGTCTCCTTAATGTCTTTGTTTTCTGTTCCATGGTGGAGTCTGACGGTTTTGCTGAGCTGCATAAGAGGCAGGGACTTGCTTTCTCAGGTTACAAATGCAGCAGCTGAGTCCTGGGGCCTAATAAGCGTGGGCCTTGCACACACAGGACTAATGGTTGGATCTTTTTAGCACACATTTCTTCATCACTTAGGGGTGGTCAGCGTTTTTCCTGGCATTCACTTCACCTGGACAAGTTACCAAGTCCTCCCATCGGTGACTATGTCCGCAAGGTGAGGATGTGCAGGCTCTCTGTGACTTTGTGCCCTGGCCAGCCTGCTCCTCATTATGAGTCATGGGGACCATGGACTAGTATAGTGCCAGCCTCTGCTGAGGACTCATGGGCACCCTGCTCCTAGAAAGGAAGCCTGCTGGTCCCCAGACCCCAGTAGCTTCAGTTTCTGCCAGCACTTTTCCTAGGACCTGAATGATGGACACTTCGTCCCTGGATGAACTCGCTTGCCAAATTCATCCTATGCAATTCTCAGAATCTCCAGCTTATCAAGAGCCCTCTGAACTCAAGCTATTATTCATAACTTAGTAGTTGCTAAGCACCTTCCAAGTGTCAGCCCCTGAGCAAGATGCTGAGGTCGCAAAAATGAGTATGATATGATCCCCTTGAGGAGCCTACAGTTGAAAAAGTCCTTGATAAACAAGAGAGTTGTTGTTATCATACACTCACGTATTCAACAAAATTTATTCCACTTCTACTCTGTGCTTAAGGTACTAAGAGGAATCCACTTGAGAGAAGGTAATCAAGATTTATTGAGGACTTAGAATGAGCTGGGCACCGTGCCAAGTACTTGGTTTGATCTTGTTTAATCTTTGAAATTATTTTACAAATAAAGAACCCGAGGCAGTCGAGGGCAAAAGTAATTGGCCCAAGAATGCACAGACAGTGACAGACAGAGCTGGGGTTGCTGCCTGTAAGCCTCAATTTTCCCGCTAAACCACACTGCCGGTCCTGCAGCAGAGAGGGTAAAACAAGACAGTGGGATAGGTGTGGCGGGGGAGCACTCCTGCTCCACTCCTAGCCCTCGTTCTTGAAAGGAAATTCCATGAACTTTGGTCTCTTCAGTCACCCCACTAAGGATGAGAGCATTGCACATGCCCAGGGTGGATCTGTCGCCCCGGCTGCAGCTGCTTCCAGACCTCCGCTGCACCTACTTGCGGTGGTGCCAGGCGTTCTGAATCTTCTTAGTTTACTAGTGGGGCTGCCCGCCAGTGGGTCACCATGTTATAGAAACGGATCAGATCACATCGGCCTGCTAGAAAACTCTTGGCTTCCTAAGCCTGGTTAGCACTTTTTTCCATTGAGTTGTTTAAACGTTCATTGCATTTCATCTTTATTTGTTCTTTCAGATTTGGCAGGTAACCAACTATACACTCTGTCACTTCTACCATTACCCATAAAAGTTAAAACTTTGAGCAATTCTCCCTTGGCACAGCTAAACCCACCTCAGAGAACCCAAGCTAGCTAAGTTACGCTGGTGTTATCATATGCATTTAGTCTGGGTCTCTATTTGGCCTACAATTCTAGGCAATTCTAGACATCCTTGGAGGGAATTTGTAGCCACAGATTGCTCAACCTAAATGAAAGAGGATGGGTGGATCTTCCCATTTACAGACTTGGCCTGGTCACGCGATCGGTATTGGAGTTTCCCATATTTGGCCATTACTGGAGTATATATTTTACAAGCAATTTTTTTTAGCCCTCATATAAATACTATTTTTTATACTGTCAGAGCCCTGTTTAAAACTTTTCTACCATTAAATGGCAAATGCACTCTTGCATTCCTTTTAGGTGCCTCCAGAAGGTTTCACTTGTTTATCCAAAGGTCAAACAAGCTCTGGAATTAAATGGAATCAATCATTAACAAAGCAATGAGAAACTTGCTTCCCGTAACATTTGTTTCTTCCCTTTCCAGGATTGAAGGGAGAAGAAAAATAACTCCAAATGACAGCCAGAGGGTAGAGATCACACAGAGTCATAAAAGCCCACGGCCTGCTTCCTTAGGCCTTTGAATTGCACTTTCAAATGAAAAGTTCTATTCTTGATTAGGAAAGAGGGTAGACAAAGAAAGAAAAAAGATAAAAAAAACAGATGACAATTTCTAGAATGAAAAACGTGGAGCAGTCATGCTAAGCTTCTAACCTGGTATCCAAATCTGCCCAGCTTCTCCGACACTTGTAGCTCAGCCCACAGTGACAGCAGCCGAGCACATCCCTCCACCCAGGTGGTCCTGCAGGGGGGTGCCCTGCAGCCCTGGATGTGTACTTCTGCTGTCTGCTCCCCCCAGGATCCCCAGGAGTATTTCCGCAGGGATCTTGTTGGGTTGAACACGTTGTGCATTTTTGCTAGGGGTGAGGTATGAAGAAGGTCTTTTCTCCGTTGGTGCCAGTGCCCAAAGCCTAACCTTAAAGGAGAACTTTCTTAACTTCCCTGGACTCGGGTACCCCCAGGCATTGTTTTACCTCTTCTTCTTCTCATTGCCCACAGCAGCTGTTCCAAACCTTCATCACTTCCTCAGTTCTCTTAAAAGTGCTGCTCCTTAAATTTCTGTCCTTTCTTTAATTAACTCCTTCGTTCAACTACTATTTGAAGTCCTAGGATATGTCAAGCACCATCCTGGGCAGTAGAGACACAGCAGGGAATGAGCAGAATTCCTGACTCATGGAATTCCAGCCTCACTTTTGTCTCAGAGCTTCTGGTCTAGCTTACAGTCCCTTGTCACTCTGCATACTCTTCCTCCCTTCTCCAAGGCTTTGGTTACCACCTGGGACAGGCTCCCTCCCTCCTCAGCTGATCCAGAAATCTGTCCAACCTGGCCAGACAGTGTCACACGGGCATCCTGACTGTGGTTGGCAATGAGGAAAACAATCTCCTTGTAAAGAGATGGTTGAACAGCACAACCAAGACTCATCCCAGAGCTCCTTCATCCTGGGCATGCTCACTCTGCTCGCTCTGCTCCCAGCTGGAACCACCATGGTGGGAATCCTCAGGAACTGTGCTTCCCCTTCCCATCAGACTGGCATGGATAATATTCTTCCCTCAAATCTCCACAGCAGTGCTAAAGTCAGGCTAGAATATTTGGCAAAACTTTATCGAAGGTTCCAAGAGAATAGAAGAGAATTAACTGTCTTACAGGTGTACCTTAGAGTTGCCTATTGGATATGGTTTCTCCTAGAGTCCACTAGCCTGGACCGCCCTCATTGGATCTCTCTGCCTACCCTGGCCACCCACATAGAGCAGAAGTCTCCTGCTGTCCTTGTCCCTTCAGTGATACTCTCCACACATCTAGAGTGTACTCTCAGAGAGGGGAATGAGCTCCTTTCCTTGCTTTCTGAGGTCCACTTTCTAAAACCACTGTTCTTATCCCTGGATATTCTTCTTCCTAGGAAGGCTGATCTGATAAAGTCCCCTCCCATCAGGGAGACTTTCTTCATCCAGATGGACTGTGGCCTTTCTGCATGACCTGAACAGGACACAGTAGTCTAAATCTGTACAGACAGTACTCAGATTATGGTGTGGGAGGGACGGGGGAGGTTCACTGGCAGCGGCAGCCTCCAAGTCACCCAGGCCAGAGCCCTGGGCATCATCGTGGTGCCTCCTACTCAGATCCACACACCTTCTACCTCCTAAATGTCTTTCCACTCTGCTACCTCCTTCCCACATCCACACCATGCCTCAGGACCTCTCGTCTCCACCGGGGCCAGGGAAGAGTCTTCTTCATTGGTCTTCCTGCCTCTGGTCTTCCCTCCTCCAATCCATCCCCCACACTGTAGTCAGTGTGACCTTTCTCAAATCAGAATCTCACTATATATATGAGATTGTTGTCCTGGAGGCAAACTACCTGCGTTCGAATCTGTATGAGTTTTTTGGCCATGAGTAAGTTGCTTAACCTCTTTGTGGCTCAATTTCCTCTGGTGCCCGCCTCAGAGTTGTTACAGAGATTGTGGCCAGCTGCTTCTAAAATTGCCCCCAGCTGGGTGCAGTGGCTCACACACCTCTAATCCTAGCATTTTGGGAGGCTAGGATAGGAGGATCACTGAAGGCCAGGCATTCAAGACCAGCCTGGGCAACATAGCAGGACCCTGTTTCTACAAAAAATAAAAAAATTAGCCAGGCCCATGTGGTGACATATGCCTATAGTCCCAGATACTTGGGAGGCTAAGGCAGGAGGATCTCTTGAGGCCAGGAATTCAAGGTTGCAGTGAGCTATCATCAGGACACTGCACTCCAGCCTGGGCAACAGAGCGAGACCCTGTCTCTAAAAAATAAAATAGGTCCCAAAGATCCCCCCTTCTGGTATTCATGTCCTTGTACAATCCCCTCCCACTGAGTGTGGGCTGAACCCGGTTACTTGTTTCTAATAAATAAAATACGGTGAAGTGATGGGATGTCACTTCTGAGACTGGGTTACAGAAGACTGACTTCTACCTCGCTCGCACTCTCCCTGACCTTTCTCCCTTGCTCGCTCTGAGGAAGCAAGCTGCCCTGGGGAGAGCTGCCCTGCAAAGGCCCACATGGCAAGGAACCGAGGGCAGCCTCAGCCAGGGAGGAACTGAATCCCGCCAGCAGCTGCATGAGTGAGCTGAGGAGCAGATTCTTCTCCAGGTAAGCCTTGAGATAAATGCAGCCCCAGCCAGCACCTTGCTCAGAGCTTCCTGAGAGACCCTGAGCCAGAGGACCCAGCTAAACTGTGCCTCACCTCCTGACTCACAGAAACTGTAAGGTAATACATTTTGTTCTAAGCCACCGAGTTTTAGAATAACTTGTTATGCAGCAAAAGGTAACTATTAATAATATAAAGATTTAATAAAATAATACAGAAAAAGGGCTTAGAACAGTGCCTGGTGCATAGTCAATAAATATTAGCTATTACCATCATCATCATCACTTGCTTAGGCATACTACTAGGCTCTAAATTCTACGAGGGGAGGGACAATGCCTATTTCTTTGCGTACTGTATCCCAGGCTCCTAGCATAGTGTGAGACGCAGAGTCTTTTAGTCAACAATAAATATTTGTTGGCTAAAAGAATAACTGTGCATCAGGATTCAGTGAAGCTATTAAAAATAAATCAATAAAAGAATGAACAGGAAGGAATGAAATGGGGTCCTCCAGGCTCTTATCTCCCAGGCCCAAAAAGGGGCTTCTGAGAGTTCAGGGCAGCCTCAGAGCCCAGGTTCTCCCCCCAGCCAGAAGATGGACCAAATACAATGGTGAGGACCCAACGAGCTGGTATACAAGCCCTTCTGGGTCCGACAGTCTCCTGGAGGCCAGGGTGTATGTTTCCCAGGATGTAGGTGATCACAAAGCAAACCCTTGTGCCACCTCCCTGGAAGGCACAGAGGAAACAATGAAACCTTCATCACCAGCCTTCTCTCCTGGCCTGCCAGGTAGGTCCCTGTGTTATGGACAGGGAGGGACGGGGAGAGGCTGTGTTTTACTTGGCTGGGTAATACCATTTTTCTTGACTGAAGAAATACATGCTAGAGGGACTAAAAGCAGAAAGTAGTTCTCACCCAAGAGAGTTTTATTCCCCAGAGGTCAGGCCCCACAGTAACAAAATGAAACTGTACATATCACCAGTGTACTAATGGCCCAATTACCCCACCCCGCAAGATTTCTTCTGTCTACACATCACCCACTCCTGCTTTAAGACTCAGCTCAAATGTCTCCTCTATGACACCTTCGCCAACGTTCCAGGCAAACCGAAGCACTTCCGTCCTGGGCTTCTGTTGTGCCCTTGGCTAACCTCCATCAGAGCATGCCATATTCCAGGGCTTGGTGAACGCATTCCTGCAACTGCCTGCCCCACCAGGCTGTGAATGAGCTCCTGGGGGGCAAGGACTGAGTCTTATTGCTTTTGTATTTCCATCTCATCGAGCTCACAGAGTAGGTGCCAGTGCATGCCGTTGCATTCTGAATGCAGGAATGGCAGAACTAAATCTCTAGAAGGCCATTAAACCTCTTTTGGTATAAGAATGTGAGGAAAAGAAGATAGGGGTTATGTGGGGTTTATCCTAAAAGGAAAGCTCTCTGGGAGTTCTATACTCCCTGGGGTATGGAAGTCAAGACTGCAGGGTCAACCCTGTAAGTCCATGGAATTTGATCTACTTTCATAGGAAACCATCTCCCTCTGCACATTGATAAGGCCTCTCCCTCATTCCAAGCCAGTGGTTCTCAAAGTGTGGTCTCCAAATCAGCAGCATCAACATCATTTAGGACCCTGTTAGAAATTCAGATTCTTATTTATTTATTTATTTATTTTATTTCTGCATACTATGGGGGTACAAATGCTTAGGTTATGTTGCCCTTGCCCACCTCCCCTATAGAAATTCAAATTCTTGAACCCCACCCGAGACCTACTGGATCAGAAACTCTGGGGTTAGGCCCAGCAATCTGTGTTTTAACCCACCTTCCACGTGATTCTAATGCACACTTGAGTTTAAAAACCACAGTTCAAGGAGATAGGTGAAATTATACCTAACAGCTACAGTGTAATCTGGGTGATGGGCACACTTATAACTTTGATTCAAGCAGTACAAAAGCAATCCATGTAACCAAAATATTTGTACTCCCGTAATATTCTGAAATAAAAAAAAAAGAAAGAAAACCACAGTTCACAGTTCAGGGTCTACTGAAACACATGTGGAAAAGACGTTAGAAATACAATCCAGATTGATTTAAGATTAAGATTAAAGGAGAACCCAAGACAATGCCCTTTGCTATAAAATGCCCAGGATCAACGAAACGTCCCACTATTTTCCACAAAACAGTTCAACAGGCAATTAAATGAACTCAGCACATTTATTTTAAATATGCAAAATGAATTTTCATATTCTACGAGTAACACCAGATGTTTTACCTCTTTTTCCTAATTGATTTTCCAGCCTACAGCAATTCGTCTTTATATTTTCCACTTGGATCCTAATGCAGCAAGAAGAGTGTGTTCCGGCAGGATTATTAAATGCCATGCATTTTAAAACAAGCATAACTCAGACCGCCATGTGTCATCTGAGTGTTTGTCTCCCCAAAATATAAGAAACAGACAGCTCTAGGTACCAGGCAGATTTGAGCAGGCAGGAAACCCTGAAAAGGCCTTTTCAGGGGGTTGGGTCTCCAGGCTCTTGGCTGGTTGCAAAGCTGAGTCCTGGGCATTCAGCCCAAGCCTGAGCTCTTCCCCCACAGATCCTGCACTCCCTGGTACCAAAGGATTTGCTAGCTGAAAAACCTGCAAATAAACATTCTGGTTTTCAATGGGAAGTTTTGTCTTTAAAATGAAAAAGAAAAAGTAGGCTGTGAGTGGCCTAGGGGCCCAGGAAGGAGTGAGGCAGTTGCTTAAAGAAGCCACCCTCTCCCGCTCTGCTCCTGGAGGAAGGAGCCCAAACAATCCCCCCTGTTGACCAATGCGCCTGCCCAGCTGAGCAGGAGGCCCAGTTACTGCCAGCATTTAAGTGGGTGAAAGGTCACCACCGACCAGGTTTTCCCCACTCAACAAAAGCTTTTAGGAGTCTGGGGGAAGACTGGGAAACCAAAGCCTCAGGCTTTGAAGCAAAACAACTTCAAAAGAGATCTTCTCTGCCTCTGCCCTGGGCGTCGGGAGGAAGGGGGAGGAGAAGGTGGCAACTAAGTGCTAGAAACCCAGAAAGTGCTAATTCAGAAACAAAAACCACCTTCTTAGGTAGCCGGAGAGGTTGGCACTGTCAGCTACCTTCCCTGCAAGCTGTGAGCCCTGGCAGGTTTCAGCGGTCACACCTGCAGCAGGATTTTACTGTGGTCTCCAAGTATAAATCAGCCTGTCTAGTTCTAAGAACCACTGCAGCAAGGCAGTGTCTACAATTAGAGCTCATCATGCTTGAATCCTCCAATGTGGCTGCTCCATCTTTAAACAACCCCAAACACCCAGTGTTCTGTCCATAATATGGCCCTTCTCCATACTTAGAATAAAGCACTTTATGTTCTGTTCCTCAGCAGGTGAAAATTGGATAGTAAAAGAAAAATAACCTCCTTATCTGAACTCCCCCCAACTTCCACTCAGGAGTTCCAGTCCCAAAGATAACCACCTACAGTCTCCTGGGGTACTGTGTAACCCCTGATGCTCTGAAGGAAACCCAGTAACCAGCCTTCCTGAGGGAGAGCCTGGCCCCACACCAGTGATTAGCAAAAAACGTTTTCTAGATTTAAAATGCACAAATGACAACTTTTCAAGTTTCAAAGAATAAGCAAAATCCCATAATAGACTTAGACACAAGTGTTTTTAAGACATACAGACAAAATAAAATCAGCCCCACCTAATAGGGCTGAGTATATATTAAGTCAAAGGTTTTTGCACTGTTGTCTGGGTAACCCAATCATTTTCCTCTAGGAAGGTGACAGGAATAACCTGTTCTCCCTCAGTCACCCAACTCCACCAATCCCCACACATGCCCTCAGTCCCCACACATGACCCCGAAAGACCTCATCCTCACAAAGGAAATGGAGTTGGTGGCAAGGATCCCAGTAAGAATTCTTCCCTTGTCCCAAATTCACAAGGATACTTTTACACACTATTAAACCACAGGAGCCATTTTATAAATGTCATCATCATAGTCTTTTAATATTTTACATAAAAAACTGTATACACAGCTTATAGAACTTTTATGTAAACATCATAAGCTCACCACTTTGTCATTTGTCAGTTTATTTAAAAAATAAAAAACAAGACAACAATTTAGTAGAAGTACCACTGGGCGGGAGGGGAGGGGAAGAAAATAGGGACAGGTTTATTCTCTGTACAGAGATGCAGAGAAAACTTCACATAGCTTTAGAGACTGCCTTGTGAAAAAAACCAAAAAAAGAAGTTTTAAATAGGCCCCAATGCTTGTTACTGCCCTTTATCGAAATAATGTGCATAACCTGCACAAATAAAATCGCAAAACAGTGTTGCTGCCTTTTTCAAGAAAACAAAGCAAAAATTAGTGGGGTTTTTTTTTTCCCTATCCTTGTTTTTTAAAAGTCATCAACATTTTTTAAAAACATCACAAGTGGATGAGGTTACAGCGTACAAGTGTGGTCAGAATGCTACTGTCTTATGCAAATGACAAGTGCATTAAGTGTCAGACAATGAAACAATTGTGCAAAGAATTTTTTTCCAAACGAAAAACCAAGTTTTAGCCTTTAAATAAATCAAATAACATCAGTTTCTTGGACTAAACAATTTTCACTTGTAGGACAGGCACAAAGTTCGCTTATGGCAAAAACAAGCCCGCAGTGCACCCTCTCTCCTCCCACCGGTGGCTGGTGAGGGCTTCGCCAGGGGCTGGCCCGCAGGAGACTCTGTGTCCGGAAGCTGTGTCCTCTCAGCCCCAAATCAGTTGCAAATGTTTTCCCCAGGAGCTGGAAAGATGACCAAGTCCTGTTCCTTCTTGGATGGGCGCTTGACCCGGCCAGGGCCAGAGCTGTTTCAGCGCCCTGGTCACTCCACCCACCACCACCATTAAATAACATCATCTTACCTCCGAAAATAAAATTATATCTATATTTATATAACATCCCCCCATCCTCCCAGCCCTCCCCTCCCGCAGTTCCCGGGGTCTATGTTACAGACAAGGGATAGCAGGCGCTGGCTGGTTAAGGGCGAACATCTGATGGGGCGCGGCCACACTCGGGCGCCAATCTCGCCCCCGGGGACCAGAGGTGGGGGCGGGGTGTAAATGGGGCGAAGGGAGTCGAACAGACACACAGCCACACACTCTGAGGCCTGACTCTTCAGAAAAGCATGCTCAGGGGACCCTTGGCACTCAGCGGGGCGCCCGGGCCTGTGCAACACAGCTGGACGCACACAGACACTGGGAAGCAGGCGCCCGGTGCTCACGCCGATTCGGAGCGAGCCAGAGCCGCCAGCAGATGCCGGGCAGTCCGGTAGGGTCCTTAGCGGACACGGGACTCCCCTACTCTGGGCTCGTGGGGCACGGGCCCAGGAGGGGAGCCGCGCCGGCAGGGGCAGGCGGGGCGGGCGCTGCCCTCATAGCACCTTGCAGCAGTTGATGCAGCCGTTCTGGGAGCCGTAGCGCTTCTGCAGCGCGGCGCGCGTGGCCGTCTCAAAGACCTCGCGCACGCCCTCCTTGGTCTTGGCCGAGCACTCGAGGTAGTCGTAGGCTTGGATGCGCACAGCCATGGCGCGGCCGTCATCCGTGCGCACGGGTTCCTGCTTCATGCGGGCCAGCTCTGTGCGGACATGCTCGTCGCTGCGCAGGTCTTTCTTGTTGGCCACCAGGATGATGGGCACGTTGGGGCAGAAGTGCTTCACCTCCGGTACCCACTTCTCGGGGATGTTCTCCAGCGAGTCCGGGCTGTCCACCGAGAAGCACATGAGGATGACGTCGGTGTCTGGGTAGGAGAGCGGCCGCAGGCGGTCGTAGTCCTCCTGGCCCGCCGTATCCCACAGCGCCAGCTCCACCTGCTTGCCGTCCACCTCGATGTCCGCCACATAGTTCTCGAAGACGGTGGGCACGTACACCTCGGGGAACTCGTCCTTACTGAACACGATCAGCAGGCACGTCTTGCCACACGCGCCGTCGCCCACCACCACCAGCTTCTTGCGGATGGCCGCCATGAGCGGGCCGGGCCCGGGCAGCAGGAGGGGGCCCGCGAACGCCTCGCTGCCGTCCCGCTCGCCGCTCACTGCTCACCTCGGGCTGCGCGCTGGGGGCGAGGGTCGCTAGCTGCACCCGGGCCCCGCGGTGGCGCGTTCTCTCGGTGAGCTCCTGCTGCCGCGGCGGGGGCGGTGGGGGCGCGGGGGCATAGGGCGCACCGTGCGTCTCGCCGCGCTGCTCCCGGGCGGTGGCCGCTCTGCTCGCCCTGAGCCGGGGATGGGTGGCTTTGTGCGCAACGGTGGCTCGGGCTGCGGACTCGGCCTAGCTCCCTGCCGGTCTTCCTAGGCCTCACCGACCATACAGGAGGAGAGGAGATGACGACAGCCAGACTGCGGTGGCAGATGAGGGCTGCGGCCCTAGCGCCCGCTATTTAAAGAGTCCGGCCACTTTCTTAATATAGCCGCCCAATGGGAAGCGAGCCGGCTGAGCTCATCGCTGCGGAGCTCAGCTCTGATTGGCCGCCCGTTGCAGCCCGCAGGCGGGGCCGGGCCAGCTTGATTGACGGCCTAGGCCGCCGGGCTGGGATAGGCAGTGGCAGGGGAGTCTGCGCCGCGGCTGGCGCTGCGGGGCTTTGGCGGCACCAGGGTCTCCGCCTTCGCCGCAGCTTCTGCGCACAGCGCGGGAGAGCTGGCTGTCTGGAGCCCGCAGGGTGCGGGTGAGCGGGTCCGAGACTAGCGGCACTCGGTGGGGCTTTGGCGACTCCCTTGATTCAGACTTGCCGCTCTTCCCTGCGAACTCCCGGCGGGTGGTCGGGCCGGTGGGGGAAGGGCGGCTCCTTTAACGTGGTTTTGTTTTTAAATAAATAGCCAGACACACACACACACACACACACACACACACTTTTGTTTCCAAGCAGGAAGGTTTTTTTCTTTCTTTTGGAGGCCGTTCCGCCTGAGGTCTAAGTCTCCCACCCCGGTACTCGCCCTACGTCAGCCGTAGGTTTGGACCCGGGAGGCGACAGGCTGGCAACTGAGAGGGCCTGGGCCAAGCCTCCAGGCTCTTCCAAGGACCACCGCCCCTCACCTCTCCCGAGCCCTGGCCTGGGTCTCTAGGTGAAGATTAGGGGAAGGAGCGCTAAGTGGCCGAGCTTCAGGACAATGAAAAGGGAAGGTCGAGCCTAGTCCACTTGGAAGAAGTTACCAGGCAGGGAAAGGCAGCCTTGGTCCTGCTTTGCATGATTAATTCTGATCTGGTCATTAAACCAGAGGACTGTCTGAGACAAATGTAATAGTACAATGGAATCCAACCACCCCGAACCCCAGGAGCAGATGAAAAAGCTTGAGGCAGCGAAACGGGGGAGGGGTGGCTTGTGGGTGGGGACACAGCAAGTTAGTGTATGGTAGAGTGCTAGATTCCTAGTCTCCTGACTTAATTCATCTAGCCCTTGGATCCTACAGGAGGTGACACTACCTCTGATCTAGAAGGGCCTAAGTCTGCAATTTCAGTGGACAGAAGATGGGGGAAGGGGGAGTCAGAAAGGGCCTCCCAGGAAGGAGGAGCAGTTTGAACACAAGCAGAGAGGGGGGAAAGAGTGGGGCTATTCCCTCTAGGAATAGGAAATAGCATACAGTGCTGCACTTGGAGTTGAAACTCGGATTGGGGCTAACTACCACCTGAACAGGTTGGGCTACATCCATCCATTGTAGCGGGAATGGGATGCATATTGGTTTTTCAGCAAAGGAGAGGACAACACGACCACATTGAGGTTATTGCCTCATATCTGTCTGGGTCTATGGACTATGAGTTGTTGGCAGGCCGGGGTTTTGTCTTATCTCAGCATCTTGAAGACTCAGCACAATGCCTGGCCCTTTACAAGAATTACTAAAGGGCTGCGGAGAATTAACCCAAATGCTCAGGAACTCAGTTGGAACTTTTTGAGGGTTGCTTACCTCAACTCCAGACTGCTTTAACAATCATCCAACCAAACCCATGCAGCCAGCTGTGAGGAGCCCCGGTGTTTTCACATACAATTTGTATGTTAAGATCTAGGGCTCCATGTGGCTCCAACAATGCAATCAGGTCAAATAAGACAGTAGTGCTGCTCACCCCCATCCTACAGGGAACATCCCATTCAAATGACCAGAAGCACCGTGCTTCCCTCACATTGAATTAACTCCACTAAATGCCCAGCTTTTTGTTGGTTTGTTTTTGTTTTCCAGATCTAAGGAACTAATCTGTCAGGAAGTAAAGTTTTTTTGGTCATTGGTTTAGGGCTCCAATCTAGAAATTTTTTTTTAATTTTTTTTTTTTAGTTAGCCTATTCTGAAAAATCTTATCTACACCAGTTTTTCCTCTTTTAGTCAAAACCTTTTATAGCTGTATTGTTAACACTGCTTTCCTTGGTCTTAATATAGCTTGGGAATCTTGGCTATGTCCTTAAACTTCAAATACTAAGAAAATATAAAACAAAGCTTTCTACCATGTATTTTTTTAAAAAACTTAAAAACAAAGAATCAGGAAAGGGGATTAAATTCGCTCATTTCCCGATTTCCAGACATATTGTATGAGGTGTTCTAAGTTCAAATGTCAATATCGCAATAATTTCTAAAAATATGCAGTTGGTAAATATGCCAAAGTAAACAAATAGGAAAATCTGTGTTCTGCAGCAACTTCTTTTCATGGTATTCATTTTTCTGTTTTTTTTTTCCCCCAGGATACTTGAACAAGCTTTGCAGAGACTGGCTGCTTCCAAGACTGCCCCATTGACAGGGTAGACTTTTCCAAACTAGGTGATATGCCATACAATTCTTGCGACTCTCCCTCACCCTTCACAATGTACTTCCACTGAAAGGCAAAAATAAAATATAATTCTTCTACAAGAACAAGTCATTTTAATAATTAATTTTATTAACATATAGATTCATTGTTTGACATAATATACCCACAACAGTGAGAGAGGAAAATTACCTTTCAGACAAAAGGAGGCTATTAAGCTATGTCCAATCTTCAACCTAATTTATTTGGTTGTTTTTTTTCCCAGTATCTTCTGTAAATCACTCCCCACTCCTCAAAGACCAGACCAGATTGAATTTTCATTAGATTTTAGTGCCACCTTGTGGAAATTATGAAAAAATCTTTAGTCAAAAAGCATGCCCATGCATTTTATGAATATTTTGATTTTAAAATTTTTCACAGGATGTAAAAACTCTGAAGAATGTTTTACAAGTAGATTCTTTAGAAATTCTTTATGTATATATTTATATACTTATATAACTTTTTCACATACACTTTAAAAAACAAATTCCTTCCTAGTTAAATAGTAACTTTTTAAAGAGAGTAGAAGAAAAAGATAGTCTGTGGAACCTCACTAACTTACAAACCAATAGACTTTATTTTTCCCTAATTATAATGTACAGAAATGTAAAACAATTTCAACCACAAAAATCATTCCATCTTTCCCCAGTTAAGAAGGCCATTGTTGGATACCCCTCTGGTATAGTTAGAAGTAGTAATAATTCATTTACCAGTAAGCATTTACCGGGAACAAGCAATACAACAGACACTCCTGACAGCCATTTGATTTTTAAATTTTTTCTAATTTAAGGAGTAGCTTAAAGTCTCTAGGAAATTTGTCAATCTTCCATCTCTATGCAATGAGCTTTAAAAATGGAAAGGTTCTAAAACAAGCCATACTATTGCACAGGGAAGAACCGAGGCAATCCCATCAAGCCAGTGCAGTACCCATTCAGCCATGAGTTACATAGCTGAGGAGCCCTCAAGCTGCTTCAACAGCAGGTGAAATAGCCTTCTCCTGTCCTGAGATTGTGACCCGGTGTGACCCAGGGGTAGAAAGAAGAAGGCTGGATTCTTAAGAGAACCACTGCAGCTAGACTGTTAAACTTAGGAACGTGAGCGTTGAACTCTGATCAGACACCCCATCTGTCCAGCCCAGGGCCAGGCCGAGGGGAACAGGAAGTGGGCAATGAGCCACTTCTGATCTCTCCAGAACTGCACTGTTACTGCAGTAGCCAGTAACCACAATGGCTATTAAGTACTTGAAACGTCACTAGGAATACTTAGGTACTGGGTTTAACATTATTTAATTTTTAAATACATTTAAAAACTGATATTTGATTAAGTTTAGGGGAAACTTTTAGGGATGTTTGAAACAACTGAGGAATGTGAATCTACTTTTTCAACTGGAAATTTTATGAAATCTAAATATAATTTTTTTTTTTTTTTTTTGAGACAGAGTCTCACTCTGTTGCACTGGCTAGAGTGCCGTGGCATCAGCCTAGCTCAGAGCAACCTCAAACTCCTGAGCTCAAGCGATCTTACTGCCTCAGCCTCCCAAGTAGCTGGGACTACAGGCATGCACCACCATGCCCGAATAATTTTTTCTATATATAT
>CAUYSK010051166.1:0-12779 GCA_963575035.1 Avahi laniger | reverse complement strand
CAGAGTTTCCAGGCTAGGGGAAGGGAGCCGTTCTGAGAGACAGTCGAGTCACCAGAGTGCTCTGCTGTTATCGCCTTTGTGTCTCCCTCTCCCAGTCTCACTCCAGTCCCACAATAGCTATCGCTTCTACTGGCCCACTCTGAGCATTCCCAGTTGCCAGCGGTAGGCTCCAGGTTAGAGTCCTCTACTCAGTAAACACCTCCCCATTCAGGACTGGCTGGGTGCCAGAGACCCGCTTCCTGAGTCCTAACTGCCTCCCGGGTATATTCCTGGCGCGGAGTTCTGGGAAGTTCAGGATGCTTCCCGCTCGCGTCTCCTCTCCACTGAGTCCCACGTTTCCAGACCCAATTCTACATCCACTTCACACGAGCCCCTGCCTCACGGAGGGCTTGTATGTCAGTGGGGAAGCTAGAGTGTCCCGTGCGGGACTTGTCCCGGTGCACTTACTGGCCAGGCTGGCGCCGCCATCGCACGCTCCTCTCTCTATTGTCGTCTATCCGCACTTTCCAGGTTTTGTATTCCTATCTCCTGTTATTCATTTTCCTGATTTGTGTGTCCCCCGATGAATCTGCACCGATTCCCCTCGCTGTTTTTGTGGGAGAGCGCTCCGATTGTGTGTAGCAGACCGGGATTTACGTCTCCCTCTCTGGAAGCAGGGATCCGGGAGGCTACCCTAACTCCGCCATTTTTTCTCCCCCCCTCTGTTAACTTTTGATAGCCATCATTTCAGTGTAAAATGAAAACAATCACTGTATTTATATATTTGGAAGTTTGATCATTACTAAGGAAATTGTTCTATTGTCTTAGAGTTATAAAGCCAGAAAGAGCCTCATTGCAGATATGTAAACCAAGATATAGTACGTGAAAGTACTAGGATGAGAACACTAGTGTTTGGACTCCAAATTCATGGTCCTTTCAGCAGGCTCCAGCCCACCTGTTTACCTGTCATTGTTCTTTGCTGAAAGAAAACTTTGTTTTTCAAGAAAATGAAAATATTATTTTTAAGCAGTATTTTCTAAAATAATATATAGTAAATTTTATTGTCCCTGTTTCTCCCAAGTGATCCAGTTTTTTTGAAGACAGAACAAAAGAGTTGGTTGATTATTCCAAACTAAATCAGGCCCTCAATTTCTCCAACATTAGAACAGATGAGGCCTCATGGTGCAGTACCATGTTGTAACCACTAGTAGGCACTCAAATATTAAAATATTTGCCAAGTTGAATAAGACTTGCCGTAAATACATAACAGACTGGAATTACCATCTGCAAAATGTTTTTCTGTTAGAGTGTATTATGAAGTTAAGTGTATTCTTGAAAATGCTGCCAACTAGCAATTAATGTGACTAAAGTAGAAATTTTTTATGAAATCAAAAATTGCTTTTAGTAGTACTATTATTTGGCAAGAACAGTTTTAAAACATCTGAAAACATCTGAGTTCTGCTTTCTTGGCTCAGGGCAGTAGGTTATTATGTTGCTTTTTCCTTGTTAGGTGGTAAATAGTGATTCAAAAAAGAGGGTGAAATATACATGTGACTTTCCCTTCCTTCTAGGCCCTTAATAATAGAGAAGGGAATCTAGTCCAGATTTTTAAAAGGCTGAATTATTCAGCGACTTTGTAAATACTTAGGATTCAGTAAAACTCAGTTTTGGTTTGGTTGCATACTTACATTTGTAATTTTTACATTGCATCTCTTTATTTTGTTTCTATGACTTGTAATTTTCTTTTTAATTGACATATGGTAATTGTACTTAAATGTGGGGTCCAGTATGACATTTCCCTATATATACAAGAGAAACACTGTATAATGATTGTATACATTGTATAATGATTGAATCAAGATATTTAACATATCTGTCCCCTCAAACATTTATCATTTCTCTGTGGTGAGAACATTCAAAATCCTCTCTTTGTTATTTGAAATATACAGTAGTGTTAATTACAGTCAGCCTGCTGTGCAGTAGAACATTAGAATATATTCCTCCTTCTCTAACTATAATTTTGTGCCCATTGAGCAATCTTTCCCCATCTCTCCATTCCCTCTATCCTCCCCAGCCTCTGACCACTAATTTACACTGTACTTCTAAGAATTCAGCTGTTTCAAATTCCACAAATGAGTGAAATGAGTGAGAGCACGTGGTATTTGACTCTCTGTGCTTGGCTTATTCCACTTAATGTGATGATCTCCAGGTTCAACCATGGGGCCACAAATGACAGAATTTTATTCTTTTTTTTTTTTACAGTTGAATAATGTTCCATTGTGTATATTTACCACATTTCCTTTATTCATTCTTCGACTGGTGGACACTTAGTTTGATTCCCTATCTTGGCTATTGTGAATAATGGTGCAATAAACCTGGGAGTACAGATATCTCCTCAACATACTGATTTCATTTCCTTTGGATAAATGCAGGCAGACCTTGGAGATATTGCAGGTGCAGTTTCAGACCACCGCAGTAAAGCAAACATTGCAATAAAGTCACATAAGTTTTTTGGTTTCCTAGTGCATATAAAATTTATGTTTATATTATGCTGTAGTATATTAAGTGTGCAATAGCATTATATCTTAAAAAAGTACATACTTTAATTTAAAAATAGTTTAATACTTAAAAAATGCTAATGATCGTCGGACCTTTCAGCGAGTCAGAATCTTTTTGCTCTTGGAAGGTTTTGCCTCAATGTTGATGGCTACTGGCTCGTCAGGGTGGTGGTTCCTGAATGTTGGGGTAGCAATGCTGGGGTGACAATTTCTTAAAATAAGACAATAATGAATTTTGCCACATAGAATGGCTCTTCCTTTCATGAAAGATTTCTCTGCAGCATGCGCTGCTGTTTGATAACATTTTGCCCACAGTAGAAATTCTTTCAAAATTGGAACCAATCCTCAGAAACCTTGTCACTGTTTTATCAACTGAGTTTGTGTAACATTCTAAATCCTTTGTTGTCATTTCAACAATGTTCACAGCAGCTTTACAAGGAGTAGATTCCATCTCAAGGAACTACTTTCTTTCCTCATCCATAAAGAGCAACTCCTCACCCATTCAAGTTTGATCGTGAGATTGCAGCAATTCAGCCATATCTTCAGGCTCCACTTCTAATTCTAGTTCACTTGCTATTTCCACCACGTCTGGAGTGACTTCCTCCACTGAAGTCTTGAACCCCTGAAAGTTGTCCATGTGGGTTGGAATCAACTTCTTCCACACTCCTGCTAATGTTGATATTTTGACCTGCTCCCATTAATCATGAATGTTCTTAATGACATCTAGAATAGTGAATCCTTTCCAGAAGGTTTTCAATTCACTTTATCCAGATCCATCAGAAGAATCACTATCTATGGCAACTATAGCCTTTCAAACTGTGTTACTTAAATAGTAAGACTTGAAAGGCAAAATGACTCTTTGATCATTGATGGGCTGCAGAATGTTGTGTTGGCAGACACAAAAACAACACTGATCTCCTTGTATCTCCATCAGAGCTCCTGGATGACCAGGTGCGGTGTCAATGAGCAGTAATATTTTGAAAGAAATCTTTTTTTGAGCAGTAGGTCTCAACAGTGGGCTTAAAATATGCAGCAAACTATGCTGCAAACAGATGTGCTGTCATCCCGGCTTTATTGTTCCACTTACATAGAACATAGGCAGAGCAGATCTAGCATAATTCTTAAGGGTTTTCGCATTTCACAATAGTAAATGAGCATCGGCTTCAACTTCAAGTAAGTAACCAGCTGCATTAGCCCCAACAAGAGAGTCAGCCTGTCCTTCTAAGCAAGGCATTAACTTCTTCTCTCTACCTGTAATTGGTCTTGTAAAATGACCCCCTTCCTAAGTTATTTTTTCTTCTCTCTCCAATACCTCAAACTTTCAGACCCGGCAAGCCTAACAAGCAGAACATCATTATCTTCTTGCTTAATTAACTTGTTCACAGGACTTCCTGATGACTGATCATCCATCACCAACAGCTGATGCTTGAATCAGACCACCTGCAGACCCCATGAGTTCAAACCCCAGGCAACCTGACCTGCATTCCACAACTTACTACAAAAACTCCGGCCCTTACTCAGTGGGGGAGATAGATTTGAAAAATATCTCCTGGCTGACAGCAGTCACAATAAAACCCTTTCTTCACTGACAATGTTCATTGTCTCAGTAATTGGCTTTCTGTGTGGTGAGCAACTAGACTTAGGCCACTGGACCACTTTTGGGTTCAGTAACAGACCTGTGAAGGTCCTGGATGGAATCTACTTCCAATATAAGAGTGTTTTATCTGCATTGGAAATCTGTTGTTTAGTGTAGCCACCTTCATCGGTTATCTTAGTTAGATATTGGGATAACTTCCTACAGCTTCTACATGGACACTTGCTGTTTCACCTTAGACTTTTATGTTTTGGAGATAACTTCCTTCCTTGAACCTCATTAACCAATCTCTGTTAACTTCAAATGTTTCTTCTGCAGCTTCCTCACTTTTCTCCATCTTCATAAAATTGAAGAGAGTTAGGGCCTTGCACTGGATTAGGCTTTGGCTTAAGGGAATATTGTGGCTGGAGGGTCTTCTATCCAGACCACTCACACTTTCTCCATATTAGCAGCAAGCCTGTTTTGCTTTCTTCTATGTGTGTTCACTGGAGTAGCACTTGTAATTTCCTTCAAGAACTTTTTTTGTGCATTTACCACTAGGTCAAGAGGCCTAACTTTCAGCCTGTCTTGACTTTCAACATGTGTTCCTAAGTTTAATCATTTCCAGCTTTCCATTTAAAGTGAGAGACCTGCAACTCTTCCTTTCGCTTTAACACTTAGAGGCCATTGTAGGATTATTAATTAGCCTAATTTCAATATTGTTGTGTCTCAGGAAATAGGGAGGCCCAAGGAAAGGGAGAGAAATGGGAGAACGGCCAGTAGGTGGAGCAATCAGACATACACAGTTGATTAAATTTGCCATTTTATGCGGGCATTGTTTGTGGCACCCCCAAAACAATTACAATAGTAACAGCAAAGATCACTGATCACAAATCACCATAAGAGATGATGATAATAGTGAAAAAGTTTGAAATATTGTGAGAATTACCAAAATGTGACACAGAGACACAAAGCAAGCATAGGTTGTAAGAAAATGGCACTGACAGAGTTGCTTGGTACAGGGTTGCCATAAACGTTCAATTTTTAAAAAACACAATATCTGTGAAGTACAATAAAGCAAAGCACAATAAAAATAGGTATGCCCGTATTGTATGTGGCAGGCACTTTACTATGAATTTTACATATTTTATCTTGTTTAATCCTATGATTCCAATTTTATAAAAGGGAAAACTGAGGCCCAAGGAGATTAAGTAAAATGCCCAAGTTCACCTATCATGTTAGAATCTCGAATTGAATTGCCTAAGCACTATGCCATATACTGTCTCCCCAGGGGAGAGAGATTTCAGAAAATGATCAGGAATTGTTTCATGGTGGCCTGAGAAAGAAAAAAGAAAAAAAGAAAAAAAAAATGATCAGGAAAAGATATCACAGTCCTGTCTCCAGATGCTGAAAAGGAATTTAGCTCTAGGGGGGGTAAAAAAAAAAAAAAAAAAAGGAGAAACAAAAGGACTTCTAACTATGGAGTTCCAGGCAGTCATTCTAAGGAAGGAGAAGGTGTCATCTGAAGACACCAGTGTTAGGTGGCTCCGTGGCGCAATGGATGATAGCACATTGGACTTCTAGAGGCTGGAGGCATTCAAAGAAGCCAGTGTGCCCGCACAAGGTACATTCTGCCTAGCAGACTGTAAAAAAGTACAAAAGACTAAAAAAAAAAAAAAAAAAAGAATAAAAGAGAGGCATAACCAGAGTCAAATACAAAAGAGTGGCAGTGACCGTGAACCAGGAGGTTAAAGTGTAGTATGACCCACGATATGAGAGGCCTCAGGACAACTCTAAGGGTTTTTAGGTATGTGTTCCAAGAAGGGAGAAGGAGGAAAATAAGTCACTGCTGGAGGTGTTGGAGTAATATTAGGTTTAAAGAAAAAAGAATGTTCTTTACAATTAGAAAGGGAAGAACACAATTAAGATAAATGAAACCTAGGTATTAATGCCCTGTTAAGTAAACAAACACCTAGAAACAAATAAACACCTAGAAACTTTACATAAACTCAAGTCTTCTTCCCGGGGTTATAAAGGCACTAGAAGTGAGAATTACGAAATTTCTGCACGATTATGCGAATGAAGGAGAGGCATCTGAAGTCAGGAACATTCTAATTTACTGATAGGGATTAGGCTTCTCACACAATGATCTGGTGAGTTTACCGTGGAATACTTGGCAGACTTCAAGGAGGGAATATTAAAAAACAGTTTGTGAGCACTTATAAAAATAAAAGGTCATCACTAACAGTCAGCATGGTTTCAAGTGAGGACACACATACCTAAATGTTGCCACTTTCCATTTTAAGAATGTTGCTAGTATTTTATTTTCAGCAAAGCATTTCACAAAATTTCATATTACCTTTGTGATCGAGCTGGAAAACATGGAGAAAATGATAAGAGATAGTGCATCCATGCCTCAGTACATCTGTTCAAAGAGGTCTGATTACTGGAATTGCCTTGTGCCAGGCCCAAGAGCTCTGCTCTTTGTTCTATGCCGCTTAACATTTTTATCCACTTAGATGAGGACCTACAGAGGACCTATAAGAAATACTTATCACCTGAGCAGCAAGGTGGGACATGCTTCATATTCTGAATGACAGAATCTGCAACCAAAACATTCTAGACAGGTGGCAACAAAGCCAAAACTAATAAAATAGTACTGAGAGGAAAATTACTTAAGATCTTGAATTTACATTTAAAATCCCACTGTACAAATATTGAAGGAGATAGAATTTAATAGCACTGAATAAACTTAAGGGTTTTAGTTGACCACACACTCAAAATGAATAACATTCCAGATATAAAGTGGCTGTCATCAGTCAATGCAGCCGTAGGCAGCCCCAGTGGAAGGGAGGTAGGTTTCTGTATTCTCCCTGGTCAGAGGGCAGAACACAAAACAATGACTGTAGGCTCCACGGAGTGCAGTCTCAGATCAGAGCATCCCTGTAAGGAAATATTTCCTATCACTGGAAATTCTCAGGAGATAGCTAGGAATGCTGCAGAAGATACCCCGCTCTCTGAACATCCAGACCTATAGTTAATGGATATCTGTGACCTTCCTAAAGGAAGGTTGTACTAGGGGAGCTCTAAGCTTCCTACTGGCTTCAAAACTGTTCCATTTTACTCTGGAATCTTCCCAATACCTTTTTTCGTTGTTCCCTGGAGCCTCATATTATGAGATCCCTGCTGCCAGGCCCATGTGCTGACTCCCAGGCAGATTCACTGGATTCTGGGTGAGCATTACGTTCCTGGACTTTGGGTCTAGAAAAGACTGCTGACAATACCTGCCTATTCATCACTACCATCTCCATGCAGATCCATTGTGGACTTCCCAAATCGTGGAAGAGATAACTTATTATTTTTTTTTTTTTGCATGTTCAGTGTTACCTATTTTTACCAAAATATTTTTTTTACCGTTCTATATTATCTCACCAGGTATACAGTTCTACTGTGATACTGTCATTGCTAAATCTTTCTGTTTCAAATGCCATAATTAGATCATTTGTACAGTGCCCCTGAAAGCTTGGGGAGCAACAGCTCATAGCTCCAACTGGTTAATCCCAGCCCACCCCCGCCCCTGCACAAAGTCTTCTATGCCACCATCATTTTTATTAAATCGTAATCTCTTCCCAAAGTTCCTCTTCATAGTCTCTTGAGGATGAAATCCAAGAGCTGAAAGAGAGAAAAAAAAAAAATAGCCAAAGGAAAAGAGGAGAATTGACCTTTAACAAGAAAAAACAAAACCTATTTTGGCTTAAAACAAAAAAAAGAAACAATCAAGGTGATCTGACCATCTTAAACAACAAAAGCCAAGTTCCTATCATCATGGTTAAATTCCAGCCAAACAATACCTCAAATTGCCAATATGTTGAAAACTTCTCTAATACGCTCAAAGTGATCAATGGAACTTCAATTTCTAATATAAAGATCTTGGCTTTTCTCTCTAAGATGCTTTGAAAAGTATTTAAACTGGCTTCCAACAAGTGAGCTTTTAAAGATGAAAACAAAGTACTTACTAAGTATATCAGGTACTGCCAAATCTCAGTCCCTGGATACGCACTAATTATAATCTCTTTTAGAATTTTATTATTGGTGCACACTTACATTCCAGGGACAAAAGTGCAGTTAGTTTGCTTGCAGCAAGCTTTGTCTCAAAGATTAACGACTCAGAAGAAGTAACCAATGAACCTCAGTCAAAATAGATTTTAAAATAACCATTCCATTATCTGAAGAAACAGATACCAGGCAGTACATTTGTTTGTTTAGTCAGTGAAGTTGGGGACGGGAAAAGATGGGTGTGCGTGTGTGTGTGTGTGTGTGTGTGTACATATAAGCTTAGAGAGGAAAATATCAGGTCTTTCTGTTTGTAAATTTACTAACTACAAAGAATTCTCAAAGAATTCAGAGTACTCTTCCTGACAGTTGTAAGATATCGATCAATGGTGGAGTTATAGCTCCATTAATGCCTCTGCTGGTTTTCTGTGTATTTTCATTTTCCTTGCTGTCACTAGCCTCGGAGTGCTATTTTTCCTCTATCAACCCTCAAACAAGCTGAAACAGTGAGTCTTAGAAACTGCTGATCTGAATATGAACTAAAAGGTATCTGCTTACAGATCACTTCTTCTTTTCCCCAAGACATCATAGCTGGGGGCCAGAGAAAGAGGCCCCGGAGGGGACGACCGGGATGAGAGAGAAAGGCATAGAGGGTGCAAAGCAGGAAAGCGGAAAAAGAGATTCCACTGTGGGGTGAGCGGGGGAGTAGAGAGGACTTGGTGCTAAGCTGCCCCAGGGGTGGGCGTTTCTGTTACCTGTGCGCCACCTACCACTCCACAGCCCCAGATGTAGGCCCCCTGGATACAGGTTGGGAGAGCTGTATACCTTGGATGGGGAGAAACATAAAAGGAAAACTTTCCCCACAACTGAGGTGGAACTGAACACAACAGTTGGCTTTTCCTTAGGAGCTGGCATGGGGGCAGCACAAACAGTACCGTTGTTACATGAATTTCTCAGTAGTCAGAAGAGAACTCTTTAGGTAATTTACCAAAAGAATGCACGAAGGGAAAGACTCTTGGGCATTAGCCTGTGCGTGTCAGAATCGTCCATTCTTAACTTCCCCCAAGCAGGTCACATTACTCACTGCTAGCGAGAGGCTGTTAAATCTGGAGGCACTAGACATTGTAGGGGTCCCACTGAGGACGAGCCTGCATTCTGCAGTGTGCTAACTAGCCTTTGGGGGAACAGGCAAATATACAGCCAAGGAATTGATACTGGGATGCAATTCAGGCAGACTAGTGCCCTGAAGAAATGTGACGAAGTCCACTGTGGCCAATACCTGGCTTGTAGGGCTCCCAGAATCAGTGAGGGGCAGAGCACTGGCTGTAAGTTCTGGTTCCACCCCTTGCAGTGTGGCTTTGGGAAAATCGCCTATGGCCCTTGAACCCTAGTCCCCTCCTCCACAAAACAAGGTTAATAATGACTAGCATTTACTGAACTATACACTAACCACTATTGTAAGAACTTTTTGAGATTTCCTTTTATTCTTACAGTATCACTATGAAGTAGGTACTATTATTATTCCCATCTTAGAGAAAAGGAAATGCTGTTTAAAATTATGTCACAGAGGATACATAGGGACTAGGCAAGGATACGAGAATATGAACTCCACAGAGCCTCAGCCATAAACACGCATCCTGCTCCTTCTAAGTCTGACACAGGAATAAATACGAGGGAAATGCTGCATTAACTGTGTATAGAACTTTTCCTGAATTAATCAAATAAAATTTTTTTTGCTTGGGATGAATTACAGGGTAATAATTAAATTCACAGGCTGTGGAATCATAGCAGATTCCTGGATAGCTGAGTCAAATCCACCTCCTCCATTTACTAACAAGGGGTTACACAAAAATCAAATGGATTATCCAATTTCCTCATTGGTAGAGTAGGGATGATAGTAATGGCAGCTACCACTACCACTAGATTTGTTAGGATTAAGCGAATAGAGGTAAAGTGTTCGAAGCACTCTTGGTGATTGTTACTACAATTGATCAGTGCTGGGCCGACTGCTGTGGGACACACACAAATGCAGCGTGAGCCCCTCACACAGGAGACCAAGCCAAGATAGTATGTCCAAGATAACGTAGCATGAAGAGCTTGGGATGTGGTGCAGGTTGTAGCTGGGGCATTGGTGATGCTGGCAGGAATCCATCACTGGAAGAATCCTGGGTGAGTGTGGATAGGGAAATGGAGGCCATTAAACAGGTGGCGATGACACAGGACTGCTGGGAGGTGTCCTCACAGAGGGGACAGGTCGAGGGAGCAGATTAACTTTGTAGGCTGTGTGTAAGACAAGAGTAAGTTGCACACATATTCTTTTGGGAAAGGATGTATCTTTGAAGTTCTCAGAAAGTGTAGTTCTTAAGAATTTGCTTCATAAAGTACAAAAAAAGAAAAAGCTATACACTGTGTCTGTTTTTAAAAGTCGCTTGTCCCACCGTCCTCTCCCCCGGTAATGCTGACTGGTGGAGATGGTCACCCTGATGTATTCTATTAGGAAAACAACTATAATATCCTTTTCTGTGTAGAGCTTTATGGAAATCCCAGAATAACTTCAGCTTAATAACTATTTTTTCATTTTACGCACTAAAGGAGATTTCTCCTTTACCACATGTAGAGTCCAGCTGTGGCTTTGTTGATAGAAACAGGTGCTTCCACAAATCCTTCCATGTTTGCAGTGACAGTTGTGCATTAACCAACTCTGTCAGATGTTTCAGCGCTTCCTAGATTGGGGGACTGGCAGCAAAGTGAAATTTCACAACCAGCTGATTCACAGACAATAACCATCTGGATGGCTCGCTTCCCTTCCTCAATCGGGAACTGGCTTCTCTCTTGGTCTGATTCAATTAATTGCCGAGAGAATCGAAAACCAAATCACTGTAAGATGTGATACATTACATTGGTTATTCTTGCAGATCCACTTGTCTCCCTGCTCATGACTTATGCACCAATTAAAAGTCTCCAGGGAGAATCTTTCTTATTTAGCTCAAGTTGGTGTGAAGGGGATGCAACATGCTTGGTGTCCTGTTCAAACACTAATCACTCAGAGGCTCATACACGAAAGGCTAAGATTTCTTTCCTGGAAAAGTAACAATTCCTAAAGTGTGCAAAAGATAAATAAATATTGTCTAAAAACTGAAAGAAAGGCTTTCTCAGCAGTTGGTTTGGAATAGCTATACTGTAGTTCTTTCTGTCAGGGGAAAAAATTCCAGGTGAACAAGTTCTATGGATCACTTTCCTCCCAGGGTGTGTGCATGTGTGTGCTTACAGCTCACTCCAAGGTAATGGGCCCCAAACTTTAATGTGCATCAGCACTTGTTAAAACACTGATTGCTGATTTCTGTCTCCAGCATTTCTGATTCTGTAGGTCTGGGGCCCAAGATCTGCACGTCTACATTCCCAGGTGATGTTGAGGCTACTGGGAACTACATTTTGAGAACCACTGGTCTAGGGCAGTCTCTGAAAACAAGTCAAGCCTCATCTCAGGCAGCCTGCAAGTGTTAAAAAGAAAATTTAAGGAATTTAAATAAGTTATTGTTTCTTTTTAAACTGCTAATTCTTTGGCTTCAAAAGCCAGTGTGCGCCTCTCTCCAATAATCACTGGGTAATTAATCCTCTTTCTACAGTACTGAGAAGTCAATAAACAAACAATTAGGCGTCTGATCCAGGACAGGGACCTCTGTAGTATAAGAAGTATACATGTGACCGTCCTGCCCCAAAGAAACTTGACCAGCTGTTCAGGAGGGTTTAGGCAAGAACTCTAGTTTCAGGGGCCTGAGTATTTGCCCTTCATCCTTCTTAGCCAAGTAAGATTCTGTCTATGTGTTGTCAAGGATGCATAGCAGAACACACAGATGGAAGTTCTGGGCCACTCTCTCCTCTATATAGACTCCCTCTCCCCCAGCCACCCCTCAACTAATGGCCAGCTGAAGGGTAGTTTATTTGGATGCAGAGTTTAAAATTATATAACTCGAATGCCTGTAGGTACGCCCTGGCCCACACTGTGCACTTCTCAAAATGCCTGTCACTTGTTATTGAATAACATCCGCTGTCTTATGTGTGTCCTGCTGGGCTGCACAAGACATCTAGGTTTGCAGCTCCTCCGTAGCCACCACACTGGCCTCTCTGATCCTCAAAACACGCTCTTACCTCCGCCCCTCACCTAACTCCTACTCTTGTCTCCCCTTGAATGTTTCTTCCTCAGGGGAGTCTCTCCTAACCCCTACCCAAGACTTTTCCTTTGAAATACTCCCCAAAATATAATGCAACGTTTGTCGTGCATCTGTTGATCCTGCTACTTTTCAGCTCCCTGAGGGCAGGTGCTATGTGTCCTGTCCACTAGAGCATTCTCAGCACCCAGCCAGTGCCTGCCACAGGAGACACTCCGGGCAGCACGGCCCTGGAGCTCACTCAGTTGCCGGGATGATGAGCTTCTCGCAGCGGCGATGGCTTTCTAGTCTCAGTCTAAGGAGCTGCAACATCCAAAGGCCCTGCGTTGTTCTCTTATTTGCTCTAGAAAACTCTCTCCAGCACAGCACCCTGGTCCTGTCTCACCTCTCACAGCGGCAATGACAGGGAGCAGCGTTTCTGTTTCTTTTTTTTTTTTTTTTTTTTTT
>CAUYSK010051164.1:0-13578 GCA_963575035.1 Avahi laniger | reverse complement strand
TTACATTCTTGCGAGACCCAGGGAAACCACATTTACATACCATAAGAGAAGAGATGAGAAAAGTGGAATGAAGGAAGCATCAGTTATGTACATGTCCCTGGGTAGGAGGAGCAATGTCTGATTTGGTCTTTTCTCTGTTCTACCATCTGTGAATATAAACTTATATTTCATTATTACCATGGAGTTAAGCAGGCTTTAATTTTAGGTTCTAGACATAGCCTGCAGAGCTAAAGTTAAAATTTTCAGGTCCTTGCTTATGGGAGGCCAGTAAGGAATTTCCTTAATGAATGATTGGTGGGGCCAGTTCTGCACAGATGTCTGAGGACTTTACCTTCTCATTTCCATAAGAAGTTGTGGGATAGTCCTGAGATTTTATTTTCTTTATAAATACCAAAGCCATATACTATGTTTTATAAATACGTATGTTATGGAAGTCACAAGGGGTTGTGGCACAGGTCCAGTTGCTCATGGCACAAAGATGCAATTGTCTAGACAACAAGAATTGCCAAAAAAAAAAAAAAAGGAATTTTTAATATTAAAGACATCTTGTAAGGTGAACAGGAGGAGCTGCCTCAGACTAATGGAGATTCTGGGCTTTCAAAGCAGGGAGCATGTGCCGTGGGGCAGGTCACGGCGTCACTATCAAGGGGCAGATCGTGGGGGACGGTGAGTCTTGGTGTCAGGAAGTCTGCCCCGGGGCCTTCAGAATCTCAACTTCTTTGTCTGCAGGAAATCCACATTTCTGCGAAACAACTCAAAAGGTCAAGTAGTTAGTTAAGGGAAGAGGATTATAAAGAAAACATATAGAGGTCATTGAAATTTGTTTCTGGAGTCGGTTACACATACATGCCTGTGACAGTGTTTAATTTATAAATTAGGCAGTGTAAGAGATTCACAATAATGTTAATAAAATAGAACAATATATTTTAAATTGTAATGTAGGACACATGGCTGCCTCCTAGAAGTCATGACTGCAGGGTGCAGGGATCACTAGTGTTTTAGGTCTTCAATTTCACGCTAATACTGCCCTGAAGACCACATCAACAACTGGAGTTGAATCACACATGACCCAGCTGGTCAATTCTGTTGACCTTGACTTAACAATGAAGGAAATATTGATATTCTTTTAAGTGTATCTGCAACTAACAAGGCCTAATTAATTGAGTGTACGGATGAGAGTTATGCCCTCTGTAACATTTTCTCTAACCAGAATCTACTAAAATAGCACCGACGGTGACATGTATGGTTTAAACCAGGAAACTCCTGGAAAGGTTATTGGGATAGGTGACAGGAGTCTCAATCTCCTCTTATCGCTATCTCTGCATATACTGACTGTGTGAACTCAGATAAGTCATGTAATCTCCTGTGCTTCCGTGTATTTAGCTCTATAATTAATATGTTCAGTTATAGTTCTACTGAAAGAAGACCATTTTTGAAAGGTGTACATTAGAAATATGTATATATAATATATATAAAATATATATGCACATATATGTATTTAATATATAAATATGGATGTACAAATATATACTTAATAAATATATATTATATATATGTATATAAAAATATAATTCTCAGGCACTTCTTTCCTCTGGTAGTGACATCATCATTCAAATACTCTAAAAAGCCACTATAGCTTTTTTGTTTTTTAACATTTAAAAGTGCTTTATTTAATGTACTAAACTTAAATGCATATTGCTGAATGAAAGAAGCTAGTCTAAAAAAACTACATACTGTATGATTCCGGCTATATGACATTCTGGAAAAGACAAAATTATACAGACAGTAATAAAAATATCAACAGTTTTAGGGGTTCAGGAAAAGGAAGACCCAATAAATAGTTGGAGCACACAGCATTTTCAGGAGAGTGAAACTGTTATGTATGATACTGTCTCTGTAGATACATGCCATTATGTATTCATCTAAACCATAAACACAACCCAGAGTGTGTAAATATAAACTCAGGGACTTTAGTTAATGACAATTTTTGGGTATCAGTTCATCAATTATAACAAATATATCACAGTAATGCAAGATGTTAATAATAGCAGAAAATTTGTGTGTGGGGGAAAGGAAGATGTATGAGAATTTTGCTTCCTGTGCAATTTCTCTCTAAACCTAAAACTGCTCTAAAAAAGCCTATTGAAAATTTTTAAAAAGGTTCTTCAGTTATTTTTCTATAAATTAGCACGCCTATCAGCCCCTAATTATCTTGCTAATTTCCAGTTGCTTATTCATGTATGGTTTTAAACTTAGTCTCCTTGGGTGAATGGTCAAATTCATGGCTTTAGCTCTCTTTCTTTTTCTCTCCTTTAGAGACATTTAAATTCAAGGATAAGGAAAAGTTTTATACCACTCAGGTTCTAATTAGGGGACTCTCCGGTTTCTGACAGCCCTTTGTTCTCCTCTGGTGCTCATTGTGCAGGAATTGCTTTCTCTAGTCCTTAAAGTTTGTGCTGGTATCCACTGCTGATGTTGGCTGTTTTGTCACAGCTTCCTATCAGTAGATATGTTGTCTTATTCCATTTTATGCTGCTATAACAGAATTTCTTAGACTCAGTAATTTAGAAAAAACAAAGTTTTATTTTGTTTCTTCCGGTTCTGGAGGCTGTGAGTCCAATATCAGGGCATCTGGGGAGGGCCTTGCTGCATCCCATGGCTGATGTTTGAAGAGCAAGAGAGTGCAAGAGAGCGAAAGGGGACTGAACTCACTTATATAACAAACCCACTCTCATGATAACTGACCCATTCCTGCAATAACAACATAAATCAATTCATGAGGGCAGAACTCTTATGACTTAATCACCTTATTAAGCTCCATTTCTCAACACTGTTCCCTTAGGGATTAAGTATTCAGCACATGAACTTCGGGAAGTACATTCAAATCATAGCATATGTCCTCTATGCAGTCTTCTTGCTTGTGTGTGTATTAAGCAGCAAACGTACCACGCTTCCTAGTATTGATCTCCTCTCTGGGTGGCTCAGGAATTCTTGGCTGTGTCTCTCCACACCAGCCTCCAAGACATTCTGATAGCCTAGCTTCACACCATCTTTGGTTTCTGGGCATTGCTGGATGTGGCTTCTCTAAGAGATGTGTAGTCTCTACAGACTATATCCAGGAAAGAGAGTCTCAGATCTCCTCTGGTTTAGGAGTCTGTTAAAAATTACTCGGTGTTTTCTTATATGAGCTCACCATACCCCTTCAGGTTTTGAACCTAGGAGAGAGAAAATATGGAACCCTTTCTTAAAAACAAACACTAATATCTTCTGATTTGTCTTGCCTAGATCTGAAACTCCTTTTTTCATTCTCCATTTTTTTTTTTATCTTGGAAGAAAATACTAACTTTATATATTTCTTTAATCTGATGTTTATGGATTTTTTTCAGGCTTTTGTTCTTAATATTTATTATAAGTCAGGGCTCTAGAGTCCAGAAATTTATTTTCCCTAACGTATTTTGTCCTTAAAATTAAAAACCAAGACTTTCAAATCTATCAATTTCTAAAAGGTATAAAAGAATAAAATAAACATAAACACAACAAAACCAGATACTACTGGAGTATGTATGTATGTGTTTATACTGGGGTGCAGGCAGGTTGAAGTGGAAGGTGTTAGTTCATTTTTACATTATGGTGCACGGTATATATAGCTGGAAAACTGCAATAGGAGAAAGATAAGCCAGACTAAATTAAAGTCCTGAAATACATTTTGTTCATCTGAGTGAAAGGCATTAAAAATAAAACTGCTCCTTTTCTGTGAGTTTATAATTGAAATTTACTTTAACATGCAGCAAAAGCTGACTGAAATGACTGCATTTTATATTTTCATCAAAATACATCCAAATCATTGAAACTTCATCTTTTCATATTTAAATAGAAGGCCCGAATTTTGGTGCTATGCAGAAAGAATCTATACAGAGCATTCTACAGGCTTAGTACACAAACAGGATGGAGTTTGATCTGTCTTTGTTCCACCAACAGAAAATAATTGGATATCAACAGAGAATCAGTGAAGTGTAGCCATGTTTTTGAACTAGAGTTTCATTAATTCCTCTTTCTTCTTATATTTAATGTGATTTCAAATTCAAAATAATTATATTTGGACAAGGTTCTTTGGTTAAAAGTGAAACTGATTATAGAAAACTCAGACTCTTAGGTACTTGAAAGCAGTAAACAATTACAGCCCATCACTTTATGTATTCCTTTTCCTCAGAAAGTCACAATGACCTACATTTAATTATACATACATGACATTAATAAGGGATTTATAATCTGTTCATTATGAGATCCTCAAGAACTTAGAAGTTTTTTTCAAGAAATGAAAAATAATTATTTTTATTTAATTGATGTGTCAATTGACAATGCTTTTTATACAATTAAAAATCCCATTTTTGCTATGAAATATAATACACATTTCTTTTTTGAAATATAAATTACTTTATAAGAATTAATGTGTGAAATATAAATGAATGAATGAATAAATCACATATTTTGTATATTAATGGACTTATAACTAGGCCAAGAAATAGGTAGAAGTAGTAAGTAAGAGATGTTGGCATAGTCTCATGATGAGCTCTTTTGTATGTGCTAATTGCTAAAGAAAATAGGCTGCCACCAACTTGGAATAAATTGATACTGATTTCTAACACTTCATGGGAGGCAAGCATTTAGGGAAGTGGGGCAGATAAATTAAGGACTTATTCAGGGCTCAGTGAGAATGGATTTGGGATGACAGAGGTCTGTCTGCTAGGCAGCTTTTAGTAACCTCTGAGATAATGTGTCCTGTTTGTCCTTCCGAATAAATAGAGTATAGCTCTGTAGGGCTAATGTCAACAAAAGCTTCGGCCAATTTAAAACATTCCACCTTGATTCCAGTGGATAACATGAGAGCCAAAGTTTCCTCCTGCCCATAGCTCTCACCGTCATTGACAAGGTTCTTAGATACACTGAGACTCTCCAACATGTCCATTAATAATGCAGGAATTAAGTAGTACTGAAAGGTAAATTTAAATCAACAAATATTAACAGAACATGTGATAAGATTCTGGACTCTGTGATGAAAACAACGCTGACATATAATACATTTAGAAAGGTCACTGGACAAAGTATACAAAATCACTTGTATATAAATATATATATATATATATGTGCAAAACTCAATTATATTTCTATGTATCAATAACTAACAAAGAAATAAAATTTTAGAAATAATAAAATTTGTGATATCATTTATAAACAACCACGTAGGAATAAATCTAAGAAGAAATATGCGACCTCCACATTGAGAACATTGGAACAGTATATTGATATACAATGAACTTAGGCTTATGCAACAGAGAGATATATCATAAGTAAGGTTTAGAATACTTAATATTATAAAGTTATTAAAAATCCTGTAAGGTTCATGTTTCAGGCTAATCCTAGAATATATTGAAAATATAAAGGACCAAAAATAGACAAAATAATTTGAAGAAAAGAACAAACATGGAAGAATTATACTAACAGATATCAAAAATATTTGAATCCATAATAATTCAGGCAATGTGTTTATTCAGGCGATGTGCTTATAACCACATTGTCTGAATTACTACAGAAAAACTAATCAATGGAATAAAATGGAAAGTTTAGAAAAAAGATTCAAACATAGAGACAAACTGATTTATAGCATATATAACACTAGAATGCATAGAGAAAACTTAACCTTTTGATTAAGCTTTGGTGAATCATGGACTATCAACTTGGAAAAACAGCACCTTAAATCCTACCTTACACCACAACTAAAAATCTATCCTAGATGGGTAGTAGATCTAAACGTGAACAGCAAAATAATAAATCTTTTAGAGAAAAACATAGGAGAACAATCAGCAATTTGGGAATGGCATAAAATTTTTGAGCAGTACACAAAAAGCATTATCCACAAAAGAAAAAAAAGAGAAAACTGGATTATGTAAAAATTAAGTATTTTATTCATTAAAATATTTCATGAGGAGAGTAATAATACATGACACAAAGTAGTAGAATATATTTACCCTGTTTATATACAATTTAGGACTCATATCTAGAATATATAAAAGGAACATATATAGAAAACAGAATATATATATATATATATATATATATAAAGAACTAATATAAAATGAAAAGGATAAGTCACCAGCTCCAACAAAAAATCAGATAAAAGACTTGAAAAGACATTTACATGATAATATATATATTTGGACAAAAATACAGAAAGTGACTCAACTTATTAGTTATTAGAAAAATTAAATTAAATTTGGTACCATTAAATATATGTGCTAATGATTAT
The DNA here is from genome assembly GCA_963575035.1 of Avahi laniger. Lineage (NCBI taxonomy): Eukaryota > Metazoa > Chordata > Mammalia > Primates > Indriidae > Avahi > Avahi laniger. The sequence goes on along the minus strand of CAUYSK010051164.1, from coordinate 7,274 downwards.
AATGAAAATAAACAAAAAAACTAACGTGTGTTCATATACTACTGATGAGAGTTTATTAATAAATTGGCAAAAAATCTTAGGAACACTGTTTGTCAGTACCTCTTAAAACTGCAAATGTTCTCAGAACCAGTAAATCCACTCCTATGCACAGCAGAATTTAGTAGAGATTTTTACCAAACAACACGTACTGGAATGTCCACAGAAGCAGTCATGGTGATAGTTGTAAATGAAAACCGTACAAATGACCATCAACATAAAAATTCATAAATTAATTATGGTATAGTCACATAATGACACTTCCAGAAAAAAAGTTTGCTAATTATTAATAATTAATAAGTAAATAACAAGAGGAAATTTAATGATGATCAAGAAGAAAGGGACATAAATTTCAATACGAAAAAGTAGTTGAAAAATAATTTATCAATGTACAAAATAACACAGAAATAATAAAGTAATTCCTCAAAAAAAAAGACTTTTACAAATTTGACCAGTGTAGTATTTCCAGATTAAAAGAAAATGAAGTAAATGGCACATTATGTGTAATTTTAATAGCAATTTATTAGTAAAATTTCACATTTCTTTGTTATTATTGACACAACTCTGCGGAAAGCAAATTGGCTTTCAAGAAGAATCATTTTGTTTTGAATCTTCACTACAAAATATTCTCAGGGAAAAAAGTGCTTGCATAAACAGGTTCACTGTAAAATGTATTTCTCATTGCACAAACTTGAAAGCAACTCAAAGGTCTCACAGCATTGATATGATAGAGCCGGGTCAAACTGGTTTGAAGGACATGATAGTGAGCATCTCTCCTTCACAAGTTCACATTCAAGGACATTGCGTTGGTGGCTCTATTCTGTGGGACACTGGTTGTTTAGCATTTACCAGCATATTAACTGGGTGAAAGTAAGTATATTTTTTTCTAGCACATATTTGCAATGTTAAACATCAATTAAAATTAAGTCTATACTATTCTACTGGAAAATGCTTCATTACAGTGAATTTTTATGTTGTCATTTAGTTGTAAATATAGATGATAATAGTTAAAATGATACATGAAGAAAAAAACTAAAAGGAAATGCGTTATGTTAATCTCAGAAGACATTTTATTACTCTTATGCTTCCTATAGTTTTAAATTATTTAAAAATATCCTACTATAAAATTCAAAAATATAATGAAATGCCTTAAACTTTTTAATTCATTCAGAATGGCTACAAAAGATGAGAATCTTAATAGAATTCTTATTTATTATGAAAAGAATAAAATCTAATAACTTCAAAGTTTATATCTGTTAAATATATAAACTTTACATATTGCTTAGTTTAAAATGTTATAAATGAATTTCAATCTGTTCATTTCAAAAGTTCTAATTTGCAGTATTGTTTGAAATAGGGATAGGATATATGCTTCATTTGAAACACTGACATAGTTTTTCTTCAAAGCAATAATTAATAAAGAAGGGATTAACATCATCTATGTTGTTATAAAGTTCAAATTATATGTGTAAAACAGTAATGCTATACAAGAGGATTAAATTCATTAATTATAAAAGTCTATGAACATTGCTATAGGGCTTCAACATATATAACATTAACCTCTAAGATTTATATTTTACGTGTATATTTAAAAACTACCATACCAAAAGAAAATTATCAATATAAGCACAGAAACCTAGGAAAGCCATGCTACAATAGCCAAGAAAGCAATCAAGTATTTTGCCGCCTTATTTGAGACCAAGACTGGATTAATTGCAAAACCACATGAGTTTCATGTTTCCCAGTATGTAAGACAATATGAGTTGTAAAATCTAGAGAACAACATAGTTAACTAGACAAAATATGAGATTTGTGTGTGTATCTGCTGCTTAATACATTACCCTTTGGCTTATTTTGTGAGTCGTACTCTATATATTTTAGTTTTAATATATGATGTAATAAATTTTAAATAGGCTCCATTTTAAAAAGTGGAAGAGCTCATTCCACAAGGAATATTTATCTGTTGATCCAGTGAAAATGAAGTTATTTTAATAAATTCTATTTTAGAGCAATGTAGAGAATTGTGAACTAATTATATTTCTACCAGCAAAAATAAAGTAAAATAAAATCCAATATATTATAAAAGTAACAGGGATGGGGTACTGCACTGTGCAAGTTTAACTCATTGTAATTCAGTTAAACTTTCAATGTAAGTGAGACTCTCCACAAGAATATTATTTAACAATATATTGTCAAAGTAGACACTTGCAAGTATATGTTTGCTTCAATATTTTTTTTAAGAAATCCTTTAACCACCGACCCTATCAGCCCCCCCAACACCTTTCAACCTACCTCATGGATAAATTAAAATTGTAAGTTAAGTTGTGCTCTCAGAGCTTCCTGTTAAATGTAAGAAAATAGCATGTTTTCATTCAGCACCAAGAACAGCAGTGGAAGTGCTCTGAGGTATGGTTTCCAGTTCAGATCCACAAGAATGAAGGGAGCAATTACCTCATAGGGTAGACATGTCTTCAAACCAGAGCTGCTAGGTTGGTGCAAAAGTAATCGCAGTTTTGGACTATGGATTTTAAATCATTATAAGTAGACTCAAACACATCTTTATTAATCGAAATGAGAACCATTACAGTCAAGACATTTTTGCCAACAAGAAATAGGTTTCTTTATTCTTACAGTGTAAAAATCTGTGCTTCGGGATTTGGCAATCTCTTGGAAAGCATTTTCTGCATCCTGCTGGTTGTGGAAGCATTTTCCCTACAGAAAAGCTGTTGAGATGCTTGAAGAAGTGATGCAGTTGGTGAGAGGGCAGGTGAACATGGTGGAAGCGGCAAAACTTCGTAATCCAATTCGTTCAACTCTGGAAGCATTGGTTGTGCAACATGCCATGCATGTTGGGCACTGCAGTTGGGCACTGTTTTGGAGAAGAATTGGGCCCTTTATGTTGACCAATACTGGCTTCAGGCATTGTAGTGTTCAGTGCATCTCATAGGTTTGCTAAGCATACTTCTCGGATGTAACGGTTTCATCGGGATTCAGAAAGCTGTAGAGGATCAGACCAGCAGCAGACCACCAAACAGTGACCATGATCTCTTTTGGGGCAAGTTTGGCTTTGGGAAGTGCTTTGGAGCTTCTTCTTAGTCTAACTACCGAGCTGGTCATGGTGGTTGTCATATGAAATCCACTTTTCATCACAGGTCACAATTCGATCAAGAAATGGTTAGTTTTTGTTGCATACAAGGAGAGAAGTTTACGTTTCAAAATGACATTTTTTTTTCGATTTTTGGTCAGCTCATGAGGCACCCACTTATCAAGCTTTTCCACCTTTCCAATCTGCTTCAAATGCCAGATGACCATAGAATGGTCGACCTTGACTTCTTCAGCAACTTCTCTAGTAGCTGTAAGAGGATCAGCTTCTGTGATTGCTCTCAAATGGTCGTTGTCACCTTCCAACTGCCGGCCCCTGCGCTCCTCATCTTCAAGGCTCTTGTCTCCTTTGCAAAACTTCTGGAACCACCACCGCACTGTACGTTCGTTAGCTATCCCTGGGCCAAATGTGTTGTTGATGCTGCGAGTTGTCTCTGCTGCTTTACCACCCAGTTTGAACTCAAATGAGAAAATTGCTTGAATTTGCTTTTTGTCTAACATCATTTCCATAGTCTAAAATAAATATCAAATAAACAGCAAGAAATAAGTCATTAGCAAAAGAACTTAAAGCAAGAAATGTGCATTAAAATGATGTATAACATAATCACATTTAAGAACGTATTCCAATATGAAATGGCAAATTTCAACAATGCTAAAACTGCAACTACTTTTGCACCAACCTAATAGTAAAAAGGTTTGCTGGGGTTTTCATTTTTCCACAGTTGTATCCTATTTGGAAGAAAAATTAGACTTGTATATCCAGCATTATGATAAACCACGTATTTTGAAAAAACTTTGTGGTACAAAACACACAGAGATTGTGATTCAAATACAATTTTTTTTTGTATAAATAGCTGAGCTCATGAGCCAGTAGGCTTAGTCACCAGGGCCTAAACAAAAAGGGGAGGGGTGAAGGAAGGAGCAGGCGAGTAAACTAGAGTGGTAAACAGGCATTGAAGTGTTTGTGCATCTTAGCAATTTAAAGCATTCCCCTTCAAAATAGCACAGGGAATAGACAAAGCTTTAAATGGATTACTCAGGGTAGTGAACACACTGAGACCCACCCCCTTCCCCAGGAACACCAGGAGGCTACAAAGAACTTTATAATCACAGGCTGGGTTTGTGATGGAAGGAAAACAAATCTCTGGAGAATTTGTATTTACAAGCTTGTCTTCACATCAAATTTCTGCTACCTGCCTAGTTTCTGAAAAGCTAAATAAAAAATTGCAGTGGTTCTGGTTTTATATGAGTGTGTGTATCATACAAACTGTTCTGATATTGACAAAAAATACTTAGAATTCAACCAGCAAAAGATACCTAGGAAAAACAAAGTACAAAATAAATTTGGGAATTAAACAGTACACTGAAAGTGAAGCAACTTGCAGCTAAAAGACTAAATTATAATGCTAATTAGAACTTTACTTAAAACTGAAAAAGTTGAATTTACTGCAAACATACCATAACTTGTCATTTGCAGCTAAAAATTTAGCATTAATGTTTATAATACAGACAAAATAATTACAAAGTAATTGTTTAATAAAGTGGAAATTAAAAAAACAGAAAAAGTTGAAAAAGAAATTAGAGGAAAGATAATAATAAAGAAAATGCTAGAAAATACAAAAATAGAAACAAAGGAAAAATTGAGAGTGTCCAAAAACCCAATAATTTTGTAGAAAGAATAATGAAACAGGAAAATTTCTACCATAATTGAGCAAGATTTGTGAAAGATATACAGACAAAAATAATTATCTATTAAGACAAGAGATACATTCAAAAATTTAAAATGAAACAACTATGAATACGTTTCCAAACAATTTTCTTGAAAAATATAAATTCACAAAATTGACACAAAAAGAAATGTTATAATCAATAGACTTTTAAACTATACTAAATATTAAAATAGTGATTAAAAATTAACAAAAAAAGCACACAAACACAAAATTATCAAACAAGTTTATATATTAATTATGTCAACAACTGATGATAATTTAATATTTTAAACAATTCAGGACGTAGTGAAAAAAAAACAAAAACAAAGAAAAAGAAAATTCGTGAACATATAATATGGAGCTAGTATATCTTTCCCAAGGAAGAAAAGCCTAAAAAAACCAAATAAAAATCAAAAGCCATTTATTTTGTCATAATATAGTAGAACTGTATAAATGTTGCATTTTCTAGGTATTCACCATGTTTTCTATTAAGCTTATGTTAGTTGGGCCCACCATTCATTAATTTAATTAAAGAATAAAATATTTTTTTTAAAAAGAAAAACTATTGTGTGTATGATATGTATATATGTGTATATACACATATATATTAGTTATGTATACATTGGTCTCTTGGTATCCATGAGGAATTGGTTCCAAGATCCCCTTGCAAATAACAAAATCTACGGATGCTTAATTCGCACATATAAAATAGCTCATTATTTGCATTTAACCTATGCACATCCTCTGGTATACTTTATTTTATTATTATTTTTTTTATTTTTGTAGATTTAGGAGTTGCAGGTGCAGTTTTGTCAAATGGATGGAATGCATAGTTGTGAAGTTTGGGCTTATAGTATAACCATCTCCTGAATAGTGTACATTGTACTCATTTATTTGTTTATCCCTCACCACCCTGCCACCTTCCCACCCTCTCATCACCCAAGTCCCTAGTGTATATTATTACACTCTCTATGTCCATTTGTACACACTATTTAGCTTCTGCATATAAGTGAGAACATGTGATATTTGACTTTCTTTTTCTAGTTATTTCACTTAAGATAATGGCCTCCTGTTCCTTCGTATTGCAGCAAAATACATGATTTCATGCATTTCTTTTATGGCTGAGTAGTAGTCAATGATATACATGTATCTCATTTTTTAATAAAGCTATTCATTGATGGGCATTTAGGTTGATTTTTTGAATAGTACTGTGATAAACATAAAAGTATAGTCATTTTTTTGATGTATGATTTATTTTTCTTTGAGCATATATGCAGTAGGGGGTTTGCTGGATAGAATGGTGGTTTTAGATTTAGTTCTTTGAAAAAACTTCAGTGTTTTTCATACACATTATACTAATTTACATTCCCACCAAAAGCGTATAAGCATTCCCTTTTCTCTGCATACTAGCTGATACCTGGTATTTTTTGCCTTTTTAATAATAGCTGTTCTGACTGGTGAAAGGTGGTATCTCATTGTGGTTTTAATTTGGATTTCTCTGATTATTAGTGATGTTGAACATTTCTCATCTGCTTTTTGACCATTTATATGTCTTCTTTTAAAAAATATCTGTTAAAGTTTTTTGCTTAATTTTTAATGGAGTTATTTGGCTTTTGTTGTTGTCATTGAGTTGTTTGCATTCCTTGTAGGTTCTGGATATCCTTTCTCAGATGCATCGTTTGTGAATATTGTTTCCCATTCTGTAGGTCACCTGTTCACTCTGTTGATTATTTCTTTTGCTTTTCAGAAGCTTTATAGTTTCACTAAGTCCCTTTTGTCTATTTTTTTTTTTTTTTGTCGCATTTCCTTTTGAGGTCTTAGTCATGAATATTTTGCTTAGGCCAATATCCAGAAGATTTTTTCCTAGGTTTTCTTTTAGAATTTTTATAGTTTCAGGTCTTACAGTGTTTAATCCACATTGAGTTGATTTTTGTATATGGTGAGAAATGGGGGTCCTATTTCATACTCCTAGAGTGGCTACGCAATTTTCCCAGCATCATTTATTGAATAGGGTTTCTGTTTCCCTACGTGTGTCTATGTTGACTTTGTTGAATATCAGTTGGCTGTTGGTATATGGCTTTATTTCTTGATTCTCTAGTTAGTTCTATTAATCTATAGGTCTCTTTTTATACCAGTACCATGCTGTTTTGGTTGCTATAGCCTTGTCGTGTAATTAGATTTCAGGTCATGTGAGGCTTCCAGCTTTGTTCTTTTTGCTTAGAATTGCTCTGGCTATTTAGGCTCTTTTTTGGTTGCATATGAATTTTAGTATTGTTTTATCTAATTCTGTGAAAAGTGGCTTTGGTATTTTTCACAGAATTGCGTTGAATTTCTAGATTTCTTTGGGAAATATGGTCATTTTAATGATATTGATTTTAATCTATGAGAATGGGATGTTTTTCCATTTGTTTATGTCGTCTATAGTCT